>CVRI01000065.1:155087-182556 GCA_900005825.1 Clunio marinus | reverse complement strand
ATGTATGAGAATTGAACGCGCATCATCATGTACAGCCACCTGCAAATTGTGAACCATACAAATTGTACTGCTTCACATGTTTTATTTATTTTGCTTTGTATTGTATTATATTATTGTGTTGGTGTGAAATGAGAAAAAAGTGCCCAGAAGGTGGCGCTTGTGTTGAAAAGTTATGTTAAAAATTGTTCAACTAATTAAAAATCCATTTAAGATTTTAAAAAATATTTGACCCACTCACATTAAAGGTCTAATGAGGGTCCTTCTTTTTGCCGAAATTGAGCACTCTACGTTTAAAGCAAGAGGCACAATAAGCAATTGAAAATTTTTTTAAGCTCTTTCTGTAACCTCTGCCGTTCCGTTTCCTTATTGAATTTTTTAAAAAAACAAAGCGATTTCAAAATGCCGTGGATGGATCTAACGACCTGTAAAGGTTCCATAACGATTACTTTTGAAATGACGGCACACGAGCCTTCGACATTTGTGACATCGAAGTCAAAATTTTATTTTCAAATTTTCACCTTTTTGCCACCCACGCCGATTTTTTTAATTATGATGGATTGGTAGACAATTTTCTTCCCCCCCATTCGTAAAAAAAGTCCACCGACATAGCATGTAAACCGACAGCTGTAGACACTTAAATGTGTATAACTCCCCGTGGCGTCATCGAATTGAAATAAAATTTGCGTGGGTGGATAGCGCTTTGCCTAATGAACATTTTTCGTTAAGATACTATGTGTCTAAAATGTATAATTAACATTTCAGTCATACCACGAAAATGCCAAAAAAAACTGTTGCTTCTATAAGGGGCGCCACCTGGTGTCATCGGATTTAATATTAAGTTGTGCGGGTGAATTGTATTAGGTCTAGATATCATTTTGGGGGGGTTTAGATGAGTAAAGGCACAGAATAGTAAGCCAATTGCCACTTTGGAAGCAGCAGCTTCGCTGCTGCTTCCAGTGGTTAAACATTCTTATTTTCGATATTGAAAAATATCTTCGAGAAAAAGTCAGCATAATTTATGATTATCCACGTTATGTTGAAAATATATTTTATGCACTGTGCTCTGGAAATTTTCAATTTAATTTTCTTATAGAATAAAAGAAATGGAATTTGAATGCATGAACCAAGACAGTGTACATTTTAAAAATTTACATAAATTAATAACATCAACCTGAGACTTTTTAGACTTTTACGGAAAATGTTTATGAATATAATGAGTCCCTGATGTCTTGAGAAAAATATAAAAAATGGAATTATTATCATCATGAATAGCTTACAGGTTATTATTCCCTTTCAATATTTAATATTCTTTCTTTCTTATACGAAAACATGCTTGATGTAAAAAATAAAGAAATTAACTAATCTAGATTACTAATTTCTCGAAATAACCTTTAATTTATGTTTGGCAGCATAATGTTTTAGGAAAAAATTGGAATGAAAACGATTGGATTGGTGTGGAAGTGGAAATGAAATATTATTAGGATGAATGAATGAAGCCCAATAAAGGCCAAAAAAAGTAAATTGAAATATTAAAGGAAATAATTAAGGGCTCTTTTGCGGAGGGCATCAGAACGTAATTGTGAAGGAAATGGAACTAAAGTAAACAAGAAGAAGAACAACAAGAAGAACAGAAACAGTTGAGCTATAAATTTATGAATACCTTCAGACACATAAAACATTTCTTAGAGCGCAACAATCCTCAAAGCAAAATTTCGTTTTAAATTGTAATAAATCAATGGTTTTGTTTCCGAGGCATACGCTAGAATTAATAGTACCATTAGTGGAAGGCGAATAATGAATTAAGAGAACGAAAGTGAAAATTAAATATTTAAGAAGTTTTTTCACTTCGTTTCTTGTTTTATTTGTTTCCTTCTTTCAAGTCATCAATAGCAGGAAAGCAAGTCATTCTGTTGATGAACCTTTGCAGTGCATGGATTTTGACATTCCATAAGATTAGTTTGCGCCCTAAGGACAGGTAAAGTAAACTTAAAGAACCTTTGATTTATGACTTCGTGCTGTTGCGCTACGTGAATGATTTGTCGCTTAACTTAACTTTATTCAGATTACACGTGACTAAAAAAGAAATTAGAAATGAAATTCTCTGAGACATTTTTATGAAGAAACGAAGAAAAAAAAAGAAAACATCAAGAAACTTGTCAAAAATTATTTTACGACCACCGAATCGATTCAAAGGAACATCGGAAAACAAATACTCACAAAAGTACGTAAAGAATCAGAATTAATGATTTCTTCTCTCTCATTCCTAAGATTTCTTGAGCCTTTAAATATTGACTTTAATGTTGATTTAACAAATTGTTCTTCACTGCTTGGTGACCGACCACACAGACAACGAAAAATAAAATTAGATGAAGAACGATGGTCACGATCAAGTCACTTAAAGCATGGAAATGATTACAAGTTACGTCAAATGAGATTGGATATTTAAATATCTTTTCTAATCTACAATGTATTTTATTTTTACGGCTTCACAATTTGTCAATATGTAATAAAAAAAGAAGTGAAGGAATGTGAAGCATTGTTGAGCTAAAGATTGATCGGATTAAGGCGGATTTGGGTTGACTGAAGCTGAAGAAATAAAAAACTAAATAAAAGCCTTCTCTGTGTTAATTCATTTAGTCTTTGAGAGCATTTCAGTTGAATAGTGTTTGAGATTTGCACGATTCCCATCGGCTTTCTTCACACGATTATCGATCAGTCAATAATTTTATAGAATTATCTCCTATGTTGTATGTGGCATTTATCAATTTGACTTGCACGAGATAATTGTTATTCAAAATTTCTCTACCGTTGTTTGATTGACACTGATAATTAATAACCATTAGACTACATAATTTAATATTTCTCTCTCTTCATCTTGTGTATCGTTGCTAAATATTCGAAATGTTTATCATTTCAATCAGCAATGACTAAAGATTAAGATGTTTAACTTCGCCTTCATCATCATCATCATCACAGTCACTAGTTAGGCAAGATTTGAACGATGTTGATAAAAAAATGTAATAATTAAAATGCTGACTTATGATTATGAGATAGACAAATGACATGAAACAATTTGTATATTTATTTAATAGCAATCTTCTTAGCTTATTTACTATAAGTTGATGTCTCAATTGAAGAGATTTATTGTTTGTTGATATTTTACGCGCTACTGCTTCAAGTTATTGAAGAAGCATTTCCAGATAATTAATTTCATTTGGGTCAATGACATTTCTATTATTCACTTACTAACTTTTCAGCATATCTAGATAGTTGCTTCATGAAGCAATAACCCGAAAAGGAACTTTTATCACGAATCAAATATTTGACAATCTTTCTTGACATTACATTACGTTCCTGTTGACGCATTTTATATATTTCCAATGTTTATTGAATTGAAGCAATTTATCGTCTTCTTTTATCGCTTGATGGATCTTTGGAACTCATAAACATTGTCTCAATCTCCAAGGAGAAACACAAGATTGTGTAGGTAATAAATAGGATCATGTTATCGTCATTCAATGTTTCATGTACCGGAATGATGTTCATGAAAGGCAAAGAAGAGAACGAGAAGGAAGAAAGCAAAGTCGTGTGCTTTTTAACGGTTGCCACACCTTTTGTTGGTAGTCGAAAGCGAGTCGTCGATTAAATTTAACATCGATTTGCTTTACTCGATGATTTGATTTCGTCTCCATCCTCTTTCAGTCAATTGAAAGGATTATATTGATGTTTGTTCTCTTCTCATCTTCATTCTTTCACATGACATTGTTCTTTTTTTGCCATTATCCCTGTGACAAGATTACAGTGTAAAAAAAGTCATCGATTGAATTCGTAGGCTCTGAAAGACTTCATTTCCATAATTTCCAGCGCGATCTCATGTCAAATTGAAGTGGATTCGTTTCAATCGCTCAGAATTTGAAGTTTAGACGAGACATTCCCAAAAAAAACGAGAAAGAAACTGAACACATCTTCATCGTCGTCGTATTAGATTACTTCGAATTGAAAATCATAACAATTTGATTATAAAAAGAACTTCGATGCATCCACTCCCAAAAATAAAGTCTGGAAAAAGACTTTAATTTCAATCTTGTCGTCTCGCGTGTAGACGTTTCAATTATTATTCAATTTTCACTCCCAGAATAAAAAAAGTTTGTAAGTCAACAGAATAAAAATGAAATTGATGATGATACGTCGAGAAAGAACAGAAAAAAATGAAATTGAATCGATAATGATGATGTCAGAATTATTATTTCTTTTTATAAATGAAATTTATGTTTGAGGTGATGCTGTTGACGACACAAAACATGAGACGACAAAAGGATCACAGGGTTGAGCCCGACGAGACAAATTAATTGAAGTAAAGTTGAAGAATAGCAATCACTTGTCAACATTTAAATACTTGACAAATTTATTGATTTTTTAACGACTACCTAGCCACATTACAAATTGACCTGCAATGACTTGTGCTGTCAAGCATTTTTATTGAAATTTAATTTGATGTAATGATGTTGTTGACATCAATTCAGTTTAAATTGTTTGATATCCCGCATACATATTATGATAATTGACGACTGATTTATTCTTCAAACCAGATCACAAGTCGTTGTATCTTTACCATCTTTCATCTCCATTCACTTCGCGAAAAGGTTTTAATGCAACAAGTGATAAATTCATGTTGACATAAATCGTTGTATGGTGTGGGATGATGCCGCTGCTGCTGTTGCTTATGGCAACGAGTGACTGATTCTTTGAAGAAAGTTTCGATGAATTAAGATCTGAGGTGGGACTCAAATTAGGAAATTTCTATTTTTGTAGTTAAAAAATTCACAAACATTCAAATTCTTTTTATTAATAACATTTACTTGATAACGTTATGAAGTTCATCTCTTATCATCGTTCTACTCTCATCACAACTCACAAACTCGTTCGCGTTTTTCGAGCGAAATCTTCCATTAACTGATGACAAAATCGTTTTCATGAATTTATTCCATAACGCAGCAATTTACAACTTTTTGCAAATGAAATCTGAAGTACAATCTCGGTACAATTATTTTGCAATTTTTGTTACGTTTGAACGATATTTAATTGTAATAGAATTAATATGAATGTTTTGATAAACAATCTTACATGTTGTATCGTGTTTGAGTAGCATTTTAAATGAAAAATTCTGTTTACCTACAAATTTATCGTAATACAAAAATCGTAAATGTTTACTGCAAAGCGAAGTTTATTTATCTTAATTTTGTTTTGATTCATTGTAGATGTCAAGCACAGCCATTATAGGTCTCAGCGTATGGACTTTGATTTATAAACATCAATATGTTGCCCTTCTTGCATCTCCAAACTACCAATTCTGCACATATATGCTTCTCCTAGCAGGCATCGGTGGTCTTCTCGCCTCCATTATCGGTTGCTGTGGTGTGAAGCGTGAAAGTTTCTCAATCATTTTAATTGTAAGTATAACTATGCAATAATAATTTAATGCCCTCAATTTTCAATATTTTTAAATTGCTGTCGCTGTTTTTTCCTCCAGAAACTGTTCAGTGTAATTAAATTATGTGAAATAAAAATTTCTTACCATTTAAATAAGGAAAATTTATTTTACAGTCAGCAAAAAAACATTAATTAACATCAGAATCATTTTTAAAAATCGATAAACCAGAGTTTAAACGATCTAATGCGGGGTAGAGTAGGAAAGAAATTTAAACTCGAATTGAGTCATTAATTAATTAATAAATAAGCATGGAAGCTTCTAATGTACCAGAGAAACTCAGTTGATTCAACGAGTTCGAGGAAAATGTTGATTACCCGCTGATTTTAGTTCAACCGCGATACACGATAAACAAATTACAAAACAAGAGTTATTGTCACCATTAAGCTTCTTATATTTCTCTCTCATGATTCTTTTCCTTCTTTTTTAAGTTTAGTCGCGTTACTAAGAAAAAAAACTTTTGATCTGAAATATCTACATCGTGTTTTCAATAAAAAAAAAGAGGCAAGAAAAGTGAAAAACGTGACAATGCCAATGATGGCAATAGAATTTCTGAGATTTCATCTCTTTCGGAAAGGAAATTTACTGAACGAGCAGCAAAGCAATAGAAGAATGAAATGATGTCTGATTGAGTGTTGATTGTGAGGCCTTAACGTGGAAATGTTCTTCTTCTTTTTTTTGCAGTATATTGTTCTCTTGATCTTAGTCTTCCTTTTTGAGCTCTCAGCTGGCACATTAGCGTACATTTATGAGAGAAACGTTCCCGAAGAACTCAACATGACACTAAGTGACACATTTACACAAAACTATGCAGTTAACGAACGGCATACGAAGGCAATTGATCTCATGCAACAGAACTATATGTGTTGTGGTGCAATTCGATTTGAAGAGTATCAACAGAGTATGTGGTTGAAATCAAAGAGAAAAGATTTGATTCGACAGATTGATGGAAGAGTTGTGCCTGATAGTTGTTGTGTGACGATGACTTTTGGCTGCGGGAAATCGATTAATCCGTCAAATATTCCATACACGGTTCGTGATTGAATTTTGTTCCCACAAAACATTTTGAAATGACTTTATTTACTTACAGGGATGCATCTATCAGTTTTCCGACGAGATTCGTGAACAACTCATAATTCTGGGGTCAGTTGGACTCGGAATTTGTGTAACAAAAATATTTGGCATTGTTCTTGCATGTTCCTTATATATTAAGCTTAAAAAGTTGTATGAATACACAGCAAATCAAACGCCAGTGCATTTGTTGGCTCGAGATCGAGTAAGTTTCATTTATGGAATTGATGACTCAGATGACGAACGTCTTCCTGATCCACCATCGAGCACCAATCGTCATAGCTTTAGACCAGACTTTTCTGAAAGTAATGTCAGTAACAGACCAAATTCTATTTATGATAGAAGAGTTTAAGTTTAAGAAATTTAAAGAAAATATCTAATTCGTTGTGCCTCTAACAAATTTATGTACAAATGACATAATTTAGAAACTAAGTCAAGTAAAAATGATATGTCCGAAATATATTTGTGAAATTGTCGTACTTAACAGATGAATTCGTTTTAATTTTACATTCTTGACTTTTTAAAATTACAGAAAAAAGCTTTAAAAGCTCACAACAGAAGTATGTATAATTTACAAGAGATGGCGCTGTGATCATAAAGGGAAGCTTTCTTTAATCAAGTAAAATTACTTGACTTCCAAAAGTTTCATTTTGAAAGCTTGCAAGTTTCATTCAAATCACTGACAAGTGTTTTAATGTTTTCATGAAATCTGAAGTTTCACTTCCGATATTTTG
This sequence comes from Clunio marinus, assembly GCA_900005825.1. Lineage (NCBI taxonomy): Eukaryota > Metazoa > Arthropoda > Insecta > Diptera > Chironomidae > Clunio > Clunio marinus. Next base: position 175,263 of record CVRI01000065.1, on the reverse strand, counting down.
CAAATTTAGTTGAATTTTAAAAAAAGAATTTTAAATATTCTCGAATGTTAATGTTGCATCATTTGAAATTATATTTTGGGAATGAAAACATGATTAATAGATTGACATTTTCACTTAACACATGAGAATTTCGGTGGAATATTTTCGAAATACCCGCAATTTTTTCGAATGAGAGAGTAAATGAAACACATTTTCAAACTTCGAGAGAATCATTGGCAATGCGCAACAGCCGAATTATTTTTTCTTCAACAAACTTGTAAACAAATTATTTTCATTTTCATTCTACGTTCTCTCGTGATAAGTTCGGTTGGAATATTTTTGTTCTATGTTAAAATTGAAAAGAAGAAAGAAAGGACTGCAAATGGAGAAAAGTTGGAAGCTTTAAAAGCTACAAAGTGCGAAGCAGTTTAAGTGATTTATAACTGAAATAAACTGTGGATTTAACCAAAGCCATTCAAGGTAATCCGTGATATTTTTTAAAAGAAATCAAGTCACTTCCTAGGAAGTTCTTCGCCATGCTCCTCACACATCGAATTTAAATTAATCGATGATGATTGCAAAAAAAAAACCATATACATATTAATTGATTAAATGTTTCGTCATAGCATACAAAAATTGAATAAAAATGAAAAACATTTAAATGTGAACTCAATAAAAGAACACGACTTGCGGCGTCGTCGAACGCACAGTTATATAAAACAATATTTATTCTTTTGAGAGCAATTCTCCACTGTATTATTAATTGATGTGTTTTGTTGACTTTTTTGACTCTTGCGTCAACACAACCGCAACGACATTTCAGTTTCACGATGGAAGAATGAACGTCTTACAGTAGAATAATTGTGGAAGTTAGTGGCAAAATTGCCTTTTGATAATACAAATAAAAAATAATAATCAATGGAAAGATCCGAAGAAAATTAAATAAATAATGGTAGAAAGAATCAACAAGCGAGAATCACACAAAAGTTTTTCCCTCTTCTATATTTCTTCCCCAAAACTCCCTTTCTCATACTCAACATGACTCGCGCATTTGAGATTTCAATGAACCCAGGGTTTTCTATTTATCTGCTCTTCACGAAATGTTCATGCATGTGTATGATGTTGATATGTGTCCTTTGAGAATTTGAAAAATTGAAATTTAAGCTTCTAAAATTTGACATGAGGGAATGTTAAGCACTATCAGTAATTGAGATTCTCGACATAAATGTCTTACTTAGTAGTTAAACATTAAAGTTTCAATGCAATTTATTTGAAATTTTCTTTATCGCTTCATTTACAAGATGAAAAACGAAACACTTGTTCTGATAACTTAATATGAAGCAAGATCAAAACCAGAGCATCTCGTGAATGAACTCTTAGTAGCGATGTCGCTATGCAAAAAGCAGGATAATGATGAAAGTTTATGAGGCAGTGAAAAATGAATGGCCTTAGGTTGCCGCATAATTAATTTGATTCTGGGCGCATAGAATGAATATAAGTAAGAAATGTCTCTTTCAATTTGCTTTTTAGCGCGTGTATAAAAATTCTTTCGCTCCAAAAGTTGATTAGAATTTATTTTCAATTTGTGGTAATGAGAAAATCTTAATTTTTCAATCAAAAACAAATTAGTGTGTCTACTCCAAGCGACATAAAATTAATGTCAAAAAGTAAATAATGGAAAATTTTCCTCGCTTTTAGCGCTTTTTTCGAATGTTGCCATTAATCTTAATTTTCAGGAGAAAGGAATTTCATTATTGATATCCAATCATATTTATTTAGTTTGTCAGTGATTTTGATGGTTGGATAGCAACATAGACACGGGGAGTAATAAAATTAAGGAACTGGCAATTGGAAACGCCGCGTGATAATCGCAAGTCCAAACAATTGTCAAAAACATTCGACTGTAACATCTTTATAATCTTATAAGACGATAACAAATAGCTTTTCTCCAAATTCTCTACAATTTCTCTTTTCTGGTACTGAAAACAATTCAACGAATTGTTTTCTATGCCGGGCATTAATCATTGCTTCCGAAAACAAAATTCTCATTCAAAACTAATTACGTAGAAAAATATTATTTCATTGAAATGATATCTTTAACGTTAATGTTAATGCTTCCAATATCAAACACTGAAATAATGATAACAATCTCGATTCTTTGTTTATTTGTTATGAAAGGAGACAAATAAATATTTTTTTAAGACTCATGACTCTCGAGAGTTTTCATTATCCGTAAATAAATAACTTCAACGAAACGAAATGAAACATTAGAATCCCCACGAACGAACTTAATTGATTACATATTTGCTGTTTGATGTACATAAGTGTATCAATCTTATTGTAGCTTTGTGAAGGCGGAAGAAGATTCATCAAATTATTGTTTGATATCATTTAAAAGTGAGGTGGTGAAGAGAGCATCGAATCTATCATGTATATAAAAATAAGCAAATGAAAGAAAGTTTTCGGGAGGCTAACCTACATCATTTTCCGACAGCTTCTCACAGTCGATTGGAGCCGTCAAATTGAATTAAAAGTAAAAAAAATTATAGAAACTGTTAATTACATTATTTATGTTATTTTCCTACACATTAGCCAAATTGTTTATGTGCCTCAGCGAGAAGCGAAATATCTCCATAATTTGTTACGATGCGAGAAACTTTATTGACGATGATGTTTGGGTCGGTCGCAATTGAAACTTGCTATTAATAGCCAACTCTACCGAAAACGGAAAAATTCCAGTCCAGAGAATTTATTCTTTTTTCTCTTAATTAATCAAAAATCGTAACATTTTTTTAATACATATTCATGAAATACGAAACGCGCAATTAAAGAAAAGATAGACTTTTGCTTTAGCTGGCGGTTGAAAATTTATGTTTACCTTATGACATCGACCGTGAAATTTTTAAGGGAAATTTCTTTCAAGTGACGCCATTACAGAAACTCGCGACTTAAGGCAATTCCATGAAGCATGAATTCCAATAAGTTTGTTCAGAAAGCAATCATCCTTCTGAAAGCTGAAACGAATCCGAAATCAAAGATGATGTCAGCAATGAAATTATAAGTAAAAGAATAACAAAAACTCGAACAATAACAGCACTTCTCGTTTACATAAATTTGTTCGCCATGAAGTTCTTCAAGTAAACGTATGCAAAAAAATAAACTTAATACTTCTGTATAAATACAGAAAAATAATATTGATAAGTTCTTTTTTCCACATCGAAAAATGTCTGGAGGTTAATATATTTTTTATTTGATATTCTTCTGTCATTGATACAAATAAAAACGTATGAATTTGTCTTGGTGACCAGTCAACGAGTGATAATCGAGAGCAAAATTTATTCAACGAGTTTCGATTATTGAAGAAATTGTCTTGATAATAACATTCTTGAGAGCTGCTTATTGTCTAAAAATAATCCCAAATTTTCTCGTCGACTGACTGAAAAGTTTGCTGAATGATGAAACCCAACCAGACAATTTTTCATGACCCTTAAAAGAGAAATTGCGGTTAGGCATTCTATTAAAATCATTCTTCTGTTGTTTTCCTGCTAATCACAAATGAAATGATACATACAATGTGCATTTATAATTAATGGACATTCAATGTTTATTCATAAAACGATTAAGCCGGAAACTGAAGTTTACAAAATAAAAAACTTTATTGTTGAAAGAGTCGAAGTTGGAGAAATATTTTGGTGAAGGTTTAACGTTTCAGTTCATGAACAGGGTCGTGATTAAGGCTATTTTTAGAATCGAGAATGAAAGTAAAAGCTTTAAAACCACTCAAGGATTTAACCCGAAGCATTTCTCTGCCTTGATTTTAAGTTCTCCAAAAAGAAAAAAGTTTCGTCTTAACGTCAAGCTTTCCACTTGAAACAATAAACAAAAATCTTTAAATTTGAACTTTGACAATCATTCAACGTAGAGAAATCTTCAACATGACGATTAAAAGCAACAATGAAAATCAAGATGGAAAGAAAATTGATTGCAACTCAAATTTTATTATAAAGAAAAGTTGAAGTGGAAGAAATGCTTCTTGACACTGACGCTATCTACTTTACCTTTCTATACAAAACTTACATTAGAAAACATCGATGGAATAAACGGCAAGCTTCGCATTTCTTTAGTTGAAGACGATACGAGCTTTCTTGTGTAAAAAGAACTTCTTAACACTTGAACTGATTTCACTCAACCTGTTTCAATGAGTGGTGAAAGATAAAAGGACTTAAGTAGGGAGCGGTTTATGGGTGAAAATGGGGTGGCAAAAGCATTAAGACGCAAAATCAATTTATTCTGAATTTAACATTAAATTTTAAACTTTTCTAAAATGGAAATGAACAAATTACCCCTTTGGGATTTCTCTTTATAATATTTATCGAGTTAAGAACCTAAAAAGAGTAGAAGCGATTGCTTCTATTTTTATCAATGTTAACAATTCTAACAATACTCGTTCATGCTTGTAATTGAATTGTAGGAAATCCTTGAAATGCATGACGAAGTCGGCCTGCACTTCTAATCATTGCGAGTAAAACAAGCTCCGTTATGTTATTTGATGCAATGAAATGCGACTCGAATTTTCATAATCCAATTAGAAAGTCTGAGCGTGAATTCAAAGCACGTGAGAGTTAGATTAGTAGCATGAAATGTCGAGGAAAACTCAGGCAGTCATGGCTATTTATAAAGAGTCAGAGGGGAAGTGAAAGGAAGTTTTTATTTCATTGTTAGCTTTTTGCCTCTTGTTGTATCAACGACTTGTACGACGTGTTAGGAAAACAAGCAAACAATGGGACAAACACCTGATGGTACAAAGCCATCATCATAACCATAATATCCGTCGTTTATTTATGACATTGAAGAATACGTACGAAGTCATTCTATCATCGGAATTTTGTTCTCATCCGGAATTTTTATTTTCACATTCTTTTGATCGATTGGCATGGCACAATGTTAGGAAGAATGTTCATTTGGCACTCATTTCATATGGTGATAACTGAACAGAATGGCATTTAGGATAATGTCGGATATTTTTCTTAAAACCTGATTTGAGATGGACGAAAATTCTTCTCATAAGTAGGACACGTAACATCAAATAATCTTGAAAAAGAAGTACAAATTCCATCTAAGCCTCATTTTCCTTTTTTCTTTTGAAAATTACTGATGGTTTGATGTTTCGTCTAATGATTCACATTTTTAGCGAATATTTTGAAGATTCTGTTTCAATATTCCTTTATTTTCGCTCTAAATGAGATTAAAATTCTATTCACGTTATTTCCTCGAATTGAGCTTAAAAATTAAAGAATTACTGGCACGAAATTCATTGAAAATACTTTCAAAAACATTTTTCCTAATCTCATTTTTAATAATTTTTCATTTCAATGCACAGTTGTTATATGATTACCGTACATGCCCTTATCACGACAAATTTTTCTCCCTTCAGCAACAATTTTTCATAAACATTCTCATGTCATCCTTTTAAAGAAAATATTTATTTATCAACCAACTGCGTAATTTCATATTTTTCATGGAAAAAAGTAATGAAAAGTCGCATCTCTTGAAGGAAACTCAAATTCCTACGTAAAGTATTAAAGTAAAGCGACCCTAAGCTTTTATTCTTTTCATGTTGAGAAATTGTCAAACATTAAAAAATGGGGAAAACTTTAGACACTTGAAATGTTCAACATTGCTTTTAAATTATTCTAAATCTGACGTCAATGTCAATCATTGTTGATAAATGATGTAAAAAGGGAGAAACATCATCTTAAATTAAAAATCGAACCAATATTTACATTAATCTCTCAGCATCTTCAACGAATCTTTAACGTAGAAATTCAACATGAAAAAAAGGGTCGTTAGCAGTTATTACAATTGCAGAACAACCTGAAACAAAAAAAAAAGTATCCTTCATTGTAGACACAACTTCTTTCATTAATAACCCTTGGTAAAAACAAAGACAAAGAAGGTTAAGAAAGTTAATAAAGTATGTCCTTCGTGTTTTGTTGAAAGAAAATATTTTCAATAAGTGGAAAGAGCTTTAAATTTTTTATATGAGTAAATGAAGGTCATTCTCAAACTGTCTTAAAAAGTTAATAAATTAAGTCAAGTTCTGTTCAAATACCCATCGTTATATCTGCTTTTCTAATGGTTCATGTTAGAAATTCTGACATGGTTTTTTAGATCCAATCTGATGTTGTTTCCCTCGAATGAGAGAAACATTAGCTTTTCTTTGAAATAAAATATTCATTCGTTTGTTCTTACTACTTCTGGTTTGACTGGAGAATAAATCTAACGAGAAGTGAGCGTTACATCTACCCACTCAGTTAAATGCAATTTGCAGGTTCGCCTTATTTTTTACCTCGTGAATTCGGAATTTCGCCAGATTTTCCATAAACAAAGATACGTTTCATGTCTTACGAAAGCTAAAATAACAAAGAAGATGAATAAAACATTATCCGAGTCCTCATCAACTTTGTAATCAACTTTGAAGATGCTTCTATTGTTTCTTATCAGTTAAAAATGCATTTGAAAGCTTTGAGTAAAAAGTTGGAGATTATTTCGTATCAAAACATAGAAAAAGAAAATCATTCGAGTTTGAACTTGTTTAAGAATAATTCAGATGCAGAATTTGCTCCAAATTCAAATACAAAGACAAGTCAGGAAGGAAAATATTGTTTGGGTATCGTTGTATAAACGTGTATCTAACTAACTGTCTTGTAAATATTTTATTTCCTCGATTTATTCATGTTAATAGAAAAGAAAGAGGATCGAGGGAGTTGAACTGAGGATGTGGAAAAAGTAACAAAAAAAAAAGGAAGAATGAACATGGAAAATGAAAGAAAGAACTTTATGTGTTTCAAATGCTTACCACGACCTCAATCTTCCTTCCAGCCTCCTTTCAACGATTTCAAACATGGCAGAAGAGAAATCAAATCATACAAGTTTCATGCGGATCGAGATGAAAGTTTATTGCACTCTTTATTATTTCACGATTACCCACAATTCGACTTTCTGGCTGTGGCACATTTAATATTAATCCGACAATCTGAATGAATTTATTTTCATCGCAGAGTTTCAGTTTCGTGCGTGCTTCGTATCTTCAAGATAGTGAATTTCATTACGAAATTGTCTTTCCAAGTTCTTTCGTCAATCGAAAATTGATGAAGATTGAAGACTCTTTGTCACTTTACCCTCCAGACAGTAAAAGTTCTTTTGCATTTATGAAACAATTGTGTGTGAAATGGCTCCGTGTGTTTGTGTTCTTATATCCTCGACATTCTGTCTCATCTTGTTTTCCATCTTCCTTTTGTTTCGCTTTTTTTATTTACCAAAGGACGTCAAGAATAAAATCAATATTGGAAGAAAATCGCGAGACTTTTCTTATGTCTTTGATGAAATATCTCTTTAAATCGTTAATCTTATTGAGAAATTTCTATTTATTTCTCTTTTAACTTTGGTGATTTGTCAATAAACAAGCCTCGATGTTTACGTTCACATCTTTGCTCTACTTTACAAGATAAACTACGTAAATGATAACATTTCGTGTCAATTTTGTGTTTGACTTTGATGTCGCCTCAAACGATCGGAAAAAAGAATCTTTCTCTCTTTAAACAACCTCAGGGATAACATACAACGTAAAGGTTATTGACGAAGAAAAGATGTGAAAATCTATTCAAGCTATCGATGATTTAATGCGCATATATTTACGTTTATTCATGTACCTGATGAAGCAAAGCATAAGCCTTTATCTAGTCAAACACAAAAACTATGAGAAAATAGTTAAAGCGTGCCAGTTGATAATCAAGAGAAATAAATTTTTGATGGATATCCAAAGCTTAAATCAATGACAAAGAATTGTCAAAAGACATGAAAAGTCAAACAGAATTTATGACAACATTCTTAAAATCATTGCAGGGTAGAACAATGTAAAATGAATTCCCATAAACTTAAAGAAAATTTTCCTAAATCCAGATATGGATTCCGCTTTGTTACGTTATGATGTAACTTTCAGTTTTACGAGACATTTCTACCGAAACAAAAAATGTTGAGGGTGGTTGTGAAACGTAATGGCAAAAGTCTCGCATAAACAAGAAGAAAGGATTATTCTTGGTTCTCAAATAAGTTTTGCCTTGTACGACAATGTCGTTGAGCTCCATGTATTGGAAAATATAAATTCCTTTCACTTGACAAAAGACGCGACTCATGTTAAAGCAACGCAATAAATTTTCCGTTCGTTAATCAAACCTTTTGCTCGCTTATTTTATAAACATTACTAGCACAACATGCCACCAGCAGTTCTATGATTTCCGCTTGGGTTCCCATTTCATTCCATTAGATTCAGCTTTTAGAATCAGAAGTTTTCATTTCCTTCACTTTTTTTCTATTTTTTGAGTCTCTTGTCAGTCGATTCTTGTGGGTGATGGAAGCATTACACATCAATGGACAATCAATTAAATTTGTTGATCGGAAATTGTGTAAAAGAAATAGTTATGACGAGAAATTGGTTTTGGAAGGGAAAATGTTTAAACCTTCGAGTGGAAAATTTCCAGAACAAAGTTCTAAGAGTGAAAATCAATTGAGAAAGAAAAAATGTCCCATCGAAGTGGAACATCCACATAAGCGAAGAATTTTAAAACGTCCGAAACCTTTTAAGAATTATTACAGTGATCGACAGCCACTGACTATTCCAAGCTTTTCCTTTCCCAGGTGCTTAACTGACCTTAAAAATCAACTCCTAAAAAATTAACCACGATAAATTTATTCAAACTTTGTTTTTACTAATTAACTTTTTCATCCTTTTTTTTTCAATATTCAACGTTCAAATAGACTTGGCGAACCATTTCCGTTTCGTGGTCGACAAACGCTTTGTAAATATTTCAACAACAACGAAGTGCTTAACGAGCAGCTTCTACAAATTAAATCAGCTCAAACCGTGTTGGAATTTGAGAAGCTTTTCAGCGAACAATTACGATATAATCAAGAGAATCTTCACAGCGCAAAATCCCTTATTGAACCCTACTACGACGTTAAAAACGTTTTAAATCCCTTGAAGCAATTTCCAAGCGAAACGTGTCTCTGCACGAAGGATCTTTATCGATTGAATAACAATCGACAAGCATCTGAACATCAACATCGGACAACATCATCGATTGAGACGACAACATTGCATGCAAATAAAAGTTTGAATGATAAACATTCTATTGAAGATTTTGTTAGTTTAGCATCAGAGTGCTACGATAAGTGTATAAACATTTATTTAGATAATCTCAATGATTGCAATCGTCGTGCTGATATTGCTGAACGACAAACAATCAGATCGCCATCAGGTTATACTGGAAAGCGTTCATTTAAAGCGAGAAAAATCAATGACTTGTCTCTCGCAAATCAAATTAACAAATTAAGCATTCATTTAGATTCACAGCATCGTGAAATTGAAGCATTTTCGTTAGAAAATCTTTTTACTCATCGACAAACCGCAATTTTTCCACCCCAAAATTGTAGTCATCAAAGTATGAGCTGTAATGACACAAACAACAACAGCACTGAAAGCACAAATCAATTAAAAGATCCGCCAAAAATAATTCTGAGTGACCACTCGACCAATCAATCAAAACAGGGTGATATCGGTAGAAGTTGCAGTGTTGAAAGCACATCTACCGACAAAAACTGCTTGACAGTCCCTCTTGAAAACTATTATTCTAGTGAAGCAAGACCGCCTTAAATCGAGTGAGATTGCAAACAGTTTATGTGAACATATTTGAAGAGAAACGAAATAAAAAAAGAGCTTAAATAAATAATTCAAAAATAAAACAAAGCTTTAGTGAAAAAAATAAAAACAATTAAGCTTTGGAAAGCTTTTAACGTTTATTGAAAGTGTAGCTAAAATAATCCGTGTGCCAATTCTGTCAATCGAAATAATTTTTATTATTTCTTTCCGCATCTGTCACTACTTACAATGGTAATGAAGATGAATGAGACAACAGTGACTGAAACGTTCGAACCAATTGAACAGAATGCTACAACTGTAACAATTACTTTACATCCGCAGCCAAATGAAGAAGCGGCCACCTGTGATAAAGCTCTTGCAACAACATCGATTAATGAAGAAGCCAAGGAGACAAAAATGTCGCCAAGTAGTGACGATTCGTTGTCGCTTCTTAACAGCCAAATGTTGGTGAAAAAAAGTCTTAAGCTTGAGTTGACTCACAATAATAATGAAATAAAATCTATCGACACTGGTTCACCTGAAATGAATGAAGATCTTTCTTTCAAGTCACCGACATCTCCTCGAACGTGTAAGATTGATTTATGTTAGAAAAACATTACTTAATAAAAAGAATCTTTTAATCTAGGTCGAAATCGTTCTGTTCCACATCAGACTTCACTCACATCTCAAGTTGAAGTTGTTGACGATAGAAAAGCTCTTCGTGATGCACTTTATCAAGGAATATTTCATCGTCATCGCAGAACAATTTTTGCTGTCGGCAGTTTTCTTCGAATGTTGAAATCACGTAGCTCCCAATACAACACAATAAGAAGCTCTTCAGAAGGTGAGGAAGAAGCTCGATAGGATGAATGAGAGTAGTGAACTAAATTTTGTACAGCATCATAAAAATAATTAATATAATCTCTAGAGATAATCAAACCAAAATATTATTCTAACTCTGTATCATAATCATTTTGATATCTTTACTAAAATCATTAATGAATCAAATTCAAATCATTCAGCAGATAATTAATGACTTAATTTTGACAAGAGATTTCTTAAAACGACATGATATTATACTTAACATAGTGATCAGAAATCATAGTAAAGTTTGTTACTTTGCTGTTGATTTCGAAACAAAAGAAAATGATGAAGAATTTAATTGATTAGCATACCTTTTTCTACCGATAAAATTTACTAAAATTCTACATTAAAACTCCTCGAAAATTTCCACAATATGCTCTTATGAAACCCTAAAAGCCTTCAATAATTTTCAAAAGCTATGTCACTACTAACTTTGGAAGCTTTAATGGACTGAGGTGTTCATGGATGATGTATTTGTGTTGTTCAACTTATGCACATGAACAAATCTTACACTAAAATTTTTCTATAATTTTAGAGAGAGTCATATGTGAGAATATTCTTTATGTGATTGTGATGGAAATCCTTTTTCACATGCATACACATTCATTATATATTATCCTTGAACACTCAGTAAACCTTCTCTAATAGGACATCTCTCGTTACATAAATCCTTCAAAATGCTGCACGTAGCACACATCATTTCTTTGAAAGTTTGTTAGCAAAATCGTTAAAGCATGAGAAATTCGTCTGTGTGTATAGCTTAAAGGAAGGTCAAAGCAAGGAAAATAAATAATCAAGAAGAAGGAAAATTAATTATTTTTGTATGATTTGAGATCTGTAATTCAATGAAAGTGAATGCGTATGTAATGATTATGTTATTTAATGAAGATAATGATGATGTGAATTAACTATATCTTCAGAAGACAAAGAAACAATATTGAAGGCTTTTTGAAGTGCTTCCTAAATATTTTCTATTTTCCCTTCTCGATCTGTTGATCGGGAAAAGTTTAGCAACGACGACAATTTCTTTGCTAAAGTTTCGTTTTTGAAAATTATAGTTAAAAATATAAATCCTCATTATCCACATTAACATTTCATATTAAAACAAAAAAATAAATATAATTATTGCATTAGACACTAACAAGAGAATGTTTGCAATTAAATTGAGAATTTTATCAATAAAAATTCGAAGTCAAAACATGACAAATATTTTATTTGCTTTCAGCAATTCGAAAATGGAGCGTGCGTTTCTATAGATACTTGAGATCAAAACTTTCCGCCTGATACTTTTCGAACAGTGGAAATCTGAAAAGAAAATCATCGCCTTTACAGCTTTTATTTGGTCTATTGAATTATTTTTCAGCCTTGAACATCAGCTATATCAATTTCTATAATAAAACGTAAATAAGAAGAACTTCCTAAACTTTTTCTGTCAACTGTGTATAAATATTTATATTTATACATGTTTGTGAACACATTTCCACAGCAACAATGTTTTTCGGGTCAGGTTTATGCGACATCGCATCATAATATTCATACATCACGACACAAGCAAAGCTTCTTAATAAGCCCAGCATTAATAACTAGAATTAAATTTAATCTGTACATTAAGAAAGTCAAATTGCTCACGACAAATGCCTTACACAAATCATCCTTGACTGCTTTGGCAAGAATATTTTCTACAAGTATATTAATTAAATTTCGTGGTTTATGTTTCCTAAATTTATGTTATTCAAAGCTTTTTTTCATAAGGAAATCTCTAATACATCCAAGTCGTTAAACATTGCCCTAACCACAAATATGAAAAGTCCTACTTAAATGACATTTTAATGAAAGATCCTTAAATTTATCACCTGATGATTTATTGAATTTAAGCAAGGCAAGAAAGCTTGTTATGAGCTTTTTTCATTATTTTCAGCACAACGGTATTTAAGAAACGATTTTAGTCATTAAAGTATTGCATTAAATAAAAATAAAGTATCACTTACTTCCCCGCATTTAAAACGATATTTCTTACTTATTTTTTTATATCCTTTTATTTTAACTCCTAATGGATATAATATAAACAACACATTTACAACTATCCAAGCAAAGATGAGCAAAAACTGAAACATTTGATGAATAATCGATATAAGATCTCCCTCGAATTTCTTTTTCCATAATTTAATACCAAAAAGGTTATTTATGATGGACAAACATTTAATCAGCTATAGCAAATAATGAAACTAAGCAAGGTAGAGATTTTTCTCTTCTTGATGTTGTTAGTATTATCACAATATTAAATGTATTTTTAATGAACATGAAAGAGAAATAAAGAATTTCCATTAGGAAAAGACAAACTTTAAAAAAATGAATAAAAATAAAATCAAAATAGATGCGAAATGAAACAAACCATAAAAAGTTATTCTTCTCATTCACGTCAAGCTTGTAGCTTTTATTGTTCCTTTTTTATGTATGTAAGTCTTGTAATAAAAATCCAAAAACAAACTCATCATGAAAAAGTTTTGTAAAACTCCTACGATTAAGACCGGTTTCGGATAATAACATGTTACAAAAAGTGGAGCGGCTAAGTGCACAGTTAAAATCATGAACTGCAGAAGCTGTAATTGAGTTATATGCTTTTTCCACCATATTGAATGTTTCAACTCTGGTTTGTATGATGTAAGAAAATAATACCCATACATGACAACATGCACAATGGAATTGATAAAACCTATTGATAAAGGAGACATGGAAGATTAAACCTACACATAAAATCGTTTTCCTAGCTACCGATGCTAATCATTTGTCCTGCGCCAGCAACATATTTCAAGGTGAAGTAAGTGAATGCTATCATCAAAGTGTGATGATAAATATGAAGAAACGTTGCCTGGTTGTTCTTCTTCCGTAAAATGAAAAACACCTGAAACAAAAAATTAGCATAATTGCCCGCAAACATAGAAAAAGTTTCATTTCTACCGTGTCAAGAAGATCAGAAACTTTGACGATAAAGTAAAGGTAATGACCGAAAAGAATTTTTCCTCCAGCCACAGAGTTGTCTAGTTTAGCATCGGGAAAACATAAAATATCAAAGTTTTTCACATTCAGAACATGACGAATAACCTAAGAAATAAATTCTACAATCAATAATTCATATTGAAGTAAAAAAATACAAATTTCTTCACCGTTGACATCATGTAGCCATTAATGAAAATCTGGAACAGATTGTAAATGTTCATGACAGTTTTCAACTGAAAAGGCTTCCTGTTTTCCATCAACTTCCTTCCTATGTTGTTTACAAAGTAAAGATATGCTGCTAGAAGTCCAATCAATGTCCAATGGTTTTTCATAAATGGAAGATGTTCGATTCTAGAATCTGTGTGAACATTGAGTGTTTATTTTAAATTTAAACATCAAAACTCTCACCGATATCGACCGAAGAATACTTTTCAATAAATAAGTACGTTGATTTCAGTACCAAAGCCATGTTAATGCGCTCGTGGTTTTACTTCAACTAATTTAATTTAACTGTTTAATTGATTGAAACTTGAAAATATATAAATAATTCAAATTAAAAATTAAGAATTCATATGGAAATTTCCACAATAACTGAAATTACGTCAGTTTCTTTCTTTAGTTAGAGTGACAGACATTGGCTTCCAGGTTCAAAAAGAAACTTCAAACTGGGACTAATTAAGTAATAATTGCTTGCTTGTAACGAGTTTCAATTTGGATTGTTTTGTAAAATGCTTCGAAAAGCTAACTGAATGTAAAATAAAACAAAAAGGAAATTAACAAATCACACTAAGCATAAATTTTCTAATGAAAACATAATTACATAATTTTAATATTAAAAGAGTTTTCCAATTAAAATGTAAACAAGAAAATTAGCAACTTAGTAAGTGATTTGAATATTAAAACTCATCCAAAAAGAAACAAATATTCCATCCTTTTAAATATTTCCAAATTTTCTTCGCTTTTCCATTCATTGCTATGACAAAATAAAATTGGTCATAATCTTATGTCTTCTTCTTGACGTAAGCTTTGTAGTAAAAATCACCAAATAAGAATAACATGAATAAATTTTGTATTACAACGCCAATTAATAAGCCTTTCGGGAAGGAACAGTTGGTGAAGATGGGAACTCCAAAGTGAATTATCAGAATTGTAAATTGCACCATTTGAAGTTGAGTGATGTATTTTTTCCACCAAATTGATTCTTTTATTTCAGGTTTCAACGATGTTAGTAAGTAATAACCATACATGATGGCATGCACAAATGAGTTAATTAAACCTAGAAAAAAAATTATGAAATATCGAAATTTCATTTGACGTACATAAAGTTTTAATTACCTAAACTGTATGCATGACCACCTCCGGAAAAGAATTTTATGTACCAATAACAACCTATAGCCATTATCACATGATGATAAATATGAAGAAATGTCACTTGATTGTTTTTCTTCCGTAAGATGAAGAAAACCTGTGGAGAAAAATTATTTAAAATTGTTCAACAATGTCAATCATCAAGGCAATTTGTTACCGTATCTAAAAGATCAAGAACTTTAACCAGATAGTAGTAATGCGACATGTCACGAAGTTCAAGTGCAGTTTTTGAAAAATCGTTCCATGGTGGTGGAATACAGAAAAGGTTCTCAAATTTTGTGATGTACGATATAAACTTTAAAAATGTCACTCAATAAGTAAATTTGTCAGTTAATTTCGAAAGTTTCATCCTACTCGTAATCCCATATAAAGATTAAGCAACACTTGTGTAGCATTATAAGCATAAAGGATTGTATTCAACTTAAAAGCTTTTCGATCCTTCATCCACATTTGTCCCTTTCCATTTACAAAGTAAAGATAAACAGCCAAAATTGCTGTTATTGGTAGCGGTGATTGTAATAAGAAAAGACCTTTTACGCGATTATCTGCAAAGAAGGTTGAATAATTTTCTTTAAAAGCTTTTGCTATTTGAATTGAGACATGGAAATTACCTTCATATTCGTGGAAGTAATAGCTGTAAAAGCTGTATAAATTTTTCAGAACTAACGCCATTTATCATTGAACTTGTTGGTAGAAAGTTGCGAGACTTTATAAATTGATGACAATTCAAACATTTATATTTATTGCTCAATCATAATAGAATTCGAAAACTCACAAAGTATTATTAATAAGCTCAAGTTCATTTGCAAATAAAGCATTTAAAAGACCAGTGTGCAAATTATCATGAAGAAGAAATTAATTTTACTTAATTATTACTCATCAACTTTGAACTTTTATTTTAAATTTGTATTTATATATCCAAATTATTTTACTGACTTTCATTGCATTATCTTTCACCATGAAAGAATGTAAAAAGTTTGTTAACGAACAAAATTAAACAGTTTCATAAATCAGTGTTTATATGAAATGAAATCATAACAAAAATTTTGATAAAAGTGAATTAAAACTATTAAAATGTGAAGCTTTAAAAAACATTTTTTATAATCTTTACTTGAATAAAATTCATTTCAAACATCGATTTAATAAAAAAAATTTTTAGGAAATATTTTTGCACACAAAAGATTCAAAGAATAACAAAATAAAAATATAATATGATTAAATACAGAATTGTGCTTAGAAACATCTCCAAATATAAAACTGTGTTGGCGTCTTCACCTTTGAATTCTTTTCTGCAGCTTCTGACAACTTAATAAAAATATAAATAACTTCCGTTTATGTCTGGGCCAGGTTATTTCTGCAGGATTATTCTCGGGAGATATTTTTGAAAATATTTTTTTATTTATTTTAATCAATAGCTAATTTTAAAGGTTTTGATCTTTGCCAAGGTAATATTTTTAAGAACATGAAATATTCCGCTAAAGACATTCAAAGATAGCTTTAAATGTTTCATCAGTTATCTCAAACTTCTGTGCTTAAATGACAACTTACATAATTCCTGCGAAAATAGTTGAATAAATCATAATGATATATTTAAGTACAAGACAAGTTATCATTTATCTTTCATGAGGCCATATTTCATAACTGAGAGATTTTTTTATTGTATTCAAAAAGAAAAAAAATTGCAATAGGACAAAATTCTATTTTATTCTCAGAAAGTAACTTAAGTAGATTAATTCAATCGTTGTCAAAATTTCTTTCACTTCTTTTAATTTTATTGTGATTTCTTCCTTAAGTATGTTTTCCGATAGAAATCACTAAAAAGGATAAACATGAACAAATTTTGAATGAACATCACCCACGTTAAGACAAAAGGATAATTGCAATTTTTTTGTAAATTAAATTGGAAGAAATAAGAAGCAACAACTGCAAATTGAATTATTTGCAGTTGCGTTATATATTTTTTCCACCAAATTGATTTTTTTAATTCAGGCTTGAATGCTGTGATGAAATAATAAAAGTACATGATGACATGTACAAATATGTTGATGACCGCCAAGACTGCACCGGGACCACCTGAAGGAGAAAATATTAATAAAAATTTAAGTTTTAACTTCTATTTTCAATCAAACCTGCAACCCATTTTGATGCTATGTACGATGCTAAACAAATTCCAAAATGATGATAACAATGAAGAAATGAAAGTTGTGAAGATTTCTTCTTCAATATTATAAATACCTAAATAAGAGATAATTAATTAAATATAATTTTCAAATGATAAAATCCTTTTAATTACCGTGTCACAAAAGTCGAAAATCTTCAACAAAAAGTAGGCATAAGTCCCTTGATATTCGGTAATTCCACGTTCTGAAAAACTGTAATCCACTTCTTGACATCGAAAATTAAATTTATGCTTCAAGAATAACACATAAAATAACTAAAACAAAAATATGTTTAATTGGAATTTGTCGTTTGCTATGATGTTGAATTATTTTTATTACAGTGACTCCAAGATATAGATTTAAACCCACTTGAAGGAAATTGTAGATGATCATTGTGTAATGTAAGTGAATCGGTTTCTTATTGGCCATTAACATTGGTCCGAATTTGCATAAAGCACAGTAAGCACTTAGAACTAGGACAATACCAAGAGGGGAGCCTCTTATTATAAACAGTTCATCTGATCTTGGATCTAAAATTTAAAATTTCGCATTATAATTTTTAACCCCGACACCTCACAAAGTTTAAACCTCGCAATGTTGTGAAAACATGATTATAAAAATCATAAATTGACTCAATAACCACTGCCATGTCTCCTTTAAATTGCAAAGAAAATTTTTAAAAGGTTTTTCTTTCTTGACGACTCTTCTCACACTGATTACATTGCTTAAAATTGTTAACTTCCTTATTTTTTAAATAACCTCCCAAAAACAAAATTTTGTAAAAAATGTAAATTTTTTGTTCCTTTATGTGTCAGTGAATTTTAAACATATATTTGTGTTCTCTTTGAGAAATAAATTAAAATAAATTATTAATTCAGTAGTGGACTTTAATAGCTTCGTAGATTTTAGTTGACATACCTAATAGAAGTGGAAAATATCGAGTGAAAATAATAATTTGAAATGTTGTCATTAGGAAGCATAACAAATGTTATGTGATTGTTATCAGAAATTCAATTAATTAATACTCATGGGACACATCATATCATTGATTACCTAACAAGATTTGTATCGATAAATATTCTGATGCACCCACACTCACAAATTTTGGAGCTTCGAATATCTCGACCTTGAATAACACAAGGAAATAAAGAAAAAGTTGGAACGACTTGGCGCAAATTGTGTTCATTTTTTCATTCATTCAAGAAACGTAAATTTCTTGAAAAATTCTACATTTCAAACATGACTCTGACCCTTATTATTCACTCATGGATTTTTATTTTTTGTTCAATTTCAATGTGAATAATTTACAATCGAATGGGTTATTTGATTGTATCAGTCTTTGCTTTTCTTCTTCATGTAGGCTTTGAAATAAAAGTCAGCAAACATTGAGAACATAAATATGTTTTGAATGACCAAAACCCAAAGCCAGAACTTAGGATAGCTACAGTTGCTCGCTAATGCTCCACGTAAAAAGTGAACAAATAGTAAAGCGAATTGAAACTATGAAAAGAAATTAAATAAATATTTCAAAAGTTCATTAAAAACAAATATTCATAATGATACCAATTGAATTTGCGTGATATGTTTCTTCCACCAAATTGATTTCTTCAATTCGACTTTAAATGCTGTCATGAAATAATAAAAGTACATGAAACTATGTACAAAACAATTGATTAAACCCAAAAATATTGCGTGTCCACCTAGATTCAAAATGAATATCGATTATCCATGTGATGTTATGAAAACAATTATGAAAATTACCTGCGATGTATCTCAATCCTATGTTCATCCCAAGGCCCATAAAGAAATGATGATAACAGTGAAGGAATGATAAGTGAGTGTTTTTCTTTCTTAATACAATAAATAGCTGAAAATGAAATATTGAAGAGCGGCTGTAAAGTTATCCAATTGAGTTTAATTACAGTATCCAAAAGATCAAGAAGTTTGAGGAGAAAATAGTAATTCGTCAGTTCAAGTTCACGAAAACCTTTTGATGTTGTTGAATAATCAACCGGCTGACAATTAAAGTCAAAGTCGTTCATAAGAAATACGTGATAGCAGCCCTTAAATTAAATTAAATTGAGGTCAAAGTTCAATAGTGGAATTTAATGCTTACGTAAACACCAAGGAGAGTATTTAAGACGACTTGAATGAAATTGTAGACAATAAGAATATATTTCAATTCAAAAGCTTTTCTCGATTCCATTAATTTCGGTCCATATTTAATCAACAAAAGATATCCACTCAAAACTAAAGCCAATGGAATTGGCGATTTGCCAAAAAAGAGTTCATCTGATCTTTTGTCTGATGATAAAAAGTGACACTAATAAATGAAAATAAATTCCTTCCAACTTTTCAAACCTTTCTTTTCTATGACGTAGAAATTAAATATTTCAACACATTTCCTTAGAATCAAAGCCATTATTAAAAATTACGTTCACGTTTCGTTTCAGCAGTTATTCAAAAGTAACTAAAAATGCAATGTGGTTTGACAATATTTAAATAATTTTCGGTTGAAATGTAAATTAGGTACTCCAATTTAATCGCTGTTCTTATTACACATTCAACGAAAGCCAATATTTGGGAGAAATTTTCGATTGTGTAAGTTATTTTAATTAAGGAAATTCAAGAGAATAATAGAAGAGAACAAAAGTTATGAGTTGAAGCTAAATTTTCAGGAAAAGATTTATGGATCATTGAATTATGTTTTCAAAGCAATATAAATTTATTTATGATTATAATAATATTTTTCTGATTTATTTTCTTCCTTTCAGTCCATTTACCTGTACAGTATTTGGATTTGTGATAAAATTAAATCAACATAATTAATTTCATCCTTTTTGAATCAATTGATTTCAAACAAGATTCTTACTAAGTCATGCACATAGATTTTTGATTGATTTCAAATAAATTCTTTAGTTTCATACTTTTAGAAAGTTTCTGTTTCTCTTTGAAATTTTGTTGGAAATAATTTTACAAGCTCTTTCAAAACTATTGCGAAAAAACAGAAGTTGAAAGCTTCCTCGAATCATTAATCCATTTTTAATAATTTTCTGGAAATGGATGACTCCTGGATGAAATTTTACTCTTTAAGATCCATTTAGTTGAACAA
>CVRI01000065.1:126979-154181 GCA_900005825.1 Clunio marinus | reverse complement strand
TGTAAAATTTTTATCATAAAATATATATTTATATTTATATATAATTTTGTTTTTTCATCAATTTTTTTATATATTAAATCTCTTTCATCTACGGATATTTTGGTTTTTGTGTAATGTTTCTTCTTCATGAGCTTTTCTTTGTGTCTTTATTTTAAAATAAAGCTTTCAGAGCTTTCATCTATTTATGAAATGTTTTAATCTCATTTCTCATGATTTTATGCTGATATGAATAGTCAATAAATAATCTGAATAAGATAAACAGCAAAAATAGATAGTTAGGTATATGTTTTCGGAGCGTAAAGAATACGAAGAATCAACAGGTATCCTTTCCTCTCGAATTCCAGAGGCTTCTCCAACATCAAAACCTTCAAAAGTCATTTCTATTCTTACAATAGACAAATCTAAAGCATTTACATTATTGTTAAGCTTTATGATAGATGCTTTTGAATGCTTCATGCTCGAAAGTATTTTAATAACCATTAACATAATTGAAGAATTCTTTTGAAAGTAAACAACAAATAGCTTTGGGATGATTTCAATAATTGTTATAACCGTCGTTTGAACAACAGACATAAATTTCTTATTCAATTGAATAATCTTCTTTTGACTTAAGTTTAAGCTTTAAGGTTTAAAGTAAGGACAATAAATTTATGTAATGAAGTTAAGACTTAAATATGTCAGGTATACAGTTTTTCATTCATTTATTTATTTTCGATGAGAGTTTGTAGTTGCAACGCCAAATTTCGTGCTGTTTTCAATACTTGAGGAACATTGTGGCGTTCAGCCATTTCTGTTAAAAATAGAATTAAATTAATTAAATGTATAATTAAAATTAAATTAACAAAGTCACCGTTGAAGAACTTGATTATATCAGTAAAGTCCATGCTGTTTGATAAGATGATGTCTCGATAATTTTCAAGCAAAGCCAAGGCTAGAAATAGCACAAAGTGACTTGAAGAAACGTGTTTGGCTGCCCAAATACATTCCCAAACAGCAAAGACGTCAGTATACAAAAGTTCTCGTTTAAAGTCCAACAAAAACCATCGGTAGCAGAAATAAAAATGTGTGTAGTCTCCATGGGCGTGCATCAAGTCGTACATTTCTGAATCAAGGATTTGAATGAGTGAACGCATATTGGCAAAATGCATGTCCATTGCACATCCATTAGGGAAGTTTTCAATCATTCGTTCCATTAATCGACAGAAACATCCATAACTTATCGACTCATCATCGAATATTACTAAAAGTGGAGCTAGAATATCGCACATGCCCTGCATGTATCCGATTTCTAAATGTTCATAAACATAACTAAAGATTTAAAATAACAAAAATTAAATTTCTTTTGAATTAATTAAATAAAGGAAACTCACGTTGTTATGACATTTCGTAACTTATCCAAGTTTTCATTGGCAAAATACCAATAATTTCGATCACATCGTTGAACATCTTTTTCAATTCGATGCAAGTTTAATCCAAATTGATCTAGAAGTTCACTCTGTTGAGATAACAAAAAATAGTTTAAAATGAAGTGAAGTTTAGGTACTCAAGTTCGTTCTAAGCTTACGCTATAAATTCCACCATTTGAACTTGCTGGTGAAACGCAAGCTGATTTCGGTTCCTGTAATGCATCCAAAGAATTTTGTGCCGAAGGCATTTTCTCTTCATGCAACGTTTCAAGATTAGTTTTGTCGTTGTTCTTCTCTTCATTAATCTCCATTGCCATCATGTTGACAACATCAATTGAAGCATCAGTAACGATTACTGCAGTTGGATTCAACTTCGGTGACATTGGACAGTCAACAAAGTCAGTTCCAACTGTTTCATAGGATGAAGTTGATGGAGAACTTTTCATACTTTCACCACCAGGTTGTGATGGTTCTAAATTGATAGTTTTAGGTTCATTTTTCACTTCCAAATCAAAATCCACTGGTAATGAGTCAACTTTCGGTATTTTCGTAGAATCTTTCTCATCATCTTCAACTTCCGGATCAGATAAATCTGAAAATCCATTTTCCTCAAACACTTCATTCTCCAATTGAACATCAATGTCTACACCATTCTTAACTTTTGAATCACTGGCACTTCCTCCTGAACTCAGTTTAGCAACGGCATGTGCAGTCTTTTCTTTATCCAATTGACGAACAATTGCTTCCACAGCCAACCATTCACTCATCGTTGTCTCATAGTAATGTCTCGTATTTTCATCAAGATCTGCACGTTCTTCTGGCGTCTGTCCGAATGTATAATGACCCAATAGATAAGGCCACACTTCCTTTCTTATTTCTTGTGCTACACCACCAAAGTAAACCAAACGATAAACTTCACTTTCCAGGTTGACGACTCCATTTTCATCATGCAAATCTTTCCAACGTTCTTCCGTGAGTCCACTTTCAGCTCCTATATCGGGCGTAATTCTTCCATTCACAAGACCAGATAAATGAGTTCTGACAGTCGACAGATGACGACAATAAGCGAGCCATCCATAAAATGCTCGAGATATTATTTGACGTTTCATTGTTGTGCATACCAATGCTATACTTGTCGTTTGATTTACTTGTGTCACCTTGAAAACAATTCAAAACTTTTTAAAATGTTCAATGAAATGTCAAATAAAACTTACGATTGGATTCTCAGCCAAGTCAAGTGAAATACTTTTACTAGAACAATCGCTACTTTCATTTGTCGAGCAACTGCTTAAATGTGGACGATAAGGTGATGTTCGTCCGACATCCATAATTGGATGTGTGGCAACTGAAACAGAAATTGATTTTTGATATGACAAATGTAAAGTTTAATTTGACTTACGAAATTCTTCAGGATTGCTTTTATTAACGACACGAAACACATAATCAATTGGCATCTCGTCATTGTTTTCTAAAACAGATGGAAGACCACCAACGCGTCGTCGGGATTTAACTGGCCATGGAAAGATTCTTCCGATGCCTTTTTGTGACCACAAAGGTGGATCCAATTGACCATGTGGCAATAAACCTGTTTCTAAACAACTTAAAAAGCTTGCCATATGACCGCCTTCAGGGAAATGAATCGGCGGTCGTTGAACTCCGTCATGTCCAACAAGGATGATCGTTCCACTGGTCTCTTCACTGCTTCGATTCTGATGACAATGCACATAAACAATATCATCAACATTGATATTAAGTACATAAGCCCAATAAAAGCTTTTATCAACATTGTCAGTTGAGCCAGCTGACGAAGGTAATGATTGATCATTGTATCCATTCATCAACTGATTTGGCGTCCATTTTATGATGAGATATTGAATTGATTGATGAAGAGATAAATAGCCTGGCATCGGTTCTGCAACATCCTTCTGCAATTTAAATTAGTTACAATTTTTTCTTTTTCTTTTTAATAAACTAATTAATTACCGGATGCACCAAGACATTATTCTTGCCGTAGAGCAAAGTCGCTCTTGAATTTTGATGAAGTGACTCGACATAGTCTTTTGCTGTCGATGCTGGTGAATTATTTTTATATGTGCTGATTCCAGAATCATCTGAACTTGTGTGCATTCTTTTGATGTTTAGCATGGGACGTCGTGAAGCTTGTGGAGTTGTTTGTGATGGAATGATGTGTCGTTGAACGAGTTCATTTGCTGATGGATCGGACCAGAAGTAATCTTGTGTCTTTGCTCTAGAATAATCTAAAGCACAAGGTCCAACTAGCAATGAACTGAGAATTGATCCATAATCGGGATCAGCAACGAGAGAATCCTTGTCGTAATAACGATTTGCATTTGACACCAAATGATCGATGATTCGAGCGAGTTTCTTCTCGTATAAAGCAATTCGAATCCACATGTATTTAAAAACTTGACCGCCAACATTTGGATTTGGTGATGTTGTTGATGTTCCACTAACTGAATTGCTGGAAGATTTTTTCGTTAAAATCGGTGGCTTGATTATGCTGTCACTTGATGATGAAGATCTTTTACTTGGATCGGCTGCTTCAATGTCTTGAACTTTCTTACTAACATAAGCAGCTTCTATGCAATTACTGCTGATTTTGTGTAAAAGTGCAGTCGTTGAACTCGTCTTGAAGAGTCCCAAAGCCCTTCGACGAAGGCCTTGACTCAAACAAGCTTCTACAGCGCCGCACAGTGAAACGACGGTTGAACTGTCTTCGTGAACAAACTTCTTCGTTACACTCTCCTCCATTATCTGTTTTACTTCTTTTTTTACGTTGGCAATCAACCGCTCCTTGAACTCACTGTCCGATGCTATGAAACAGAAAATGGAAATGTCACGAAAAGAGCAAGAAAATTAAGGATGAGAAGAAGATTTTCTTAGAAACCTTAATCAGAGACTTAATCGTATTATGCAAAATTATGCAAATGAAAATTCAATACATCGTAAAAGAAAATCTCTAGATGGAATGGGTGGAAAAAATATGGAAGCTTCGACGTGAAAGAAATTGACGGCATTGAATCAACATGTGGATTGAGATAAAAACTTCCTCAATTAATTAATTACCTTTACCTGATTGTCCCAACATTTTGAATCTCTCCAGAATCTTTACGGGATTTTAATGACTTCTCGCTGATGACCAGATGGAAAAAGTTTTTAAAAATGTTTAGGAAAAATTCTTTTAAATACACTTTAAGCAACCATTCATTCTTTAATCTTCCTTATCTCGATAACAAACATCGCCTAACACAAACAAATTTAAATTTCTTTAATAATTTTTAATGTGCAACAAAAGTTTCCACGAAAATTTTAAAAATTTTCACTCTACGCCCGTCTCCAGATTGCAACAAAAAATATCTAACATCGGATGGAGGAAAAATTTTGTTGATTTTGTGACAGTAAAAAATCAATTTTCCAACGATGAAAAATCGTTCCAACGATAATTAAATCGATGCGTGCGCAACCAGCTACCACGTGTTGCACAAGTTTTGTTGTCAAACATTTTCTGTTGATAAACACAAAACACAAGCAACATTAACTTAATGTTCTAGAATTATGGATTTTCCTGAATGAGGTTTTGAGACTTTTCATGTGGAATTTCCGTTTGATGTCAATATGTGCAATTGCAAGTGCAACATGCAGGTCATGTTTTTGTATCATATTTTTAGTATAAAAAGAATGAAAATTTCTTGATTGTTTATCAGTCTTGAAAAAATTCAAACTAAAAATGTTTCTTAAATTAATTTTGGTGAATTTTGTTGTAACTTTTGTAGTTGCACAACTTGGACAAAAGTGTTCGCTTAGCAGTGATCCTTTAAATCCAAATTCCATTCCAAATCCAACGAACTGTTCAAAGTTTTTTGCGTGTGGAAGTGGAATTTATGTCGGAATGGAATGTCCGGCTGGTCTTCATTTTAATGCTGTTAAAAAGGTTTGTGATTGGCCATCTTTAGCGGGATGTAGCTTCAAGATCAACGAACTCCAGGGAAATGCTATGAATGATGATGTTGACCAGTCATTTGTACCGTCGCCTGGTGAGAAATGTGTGCCATCACCGATCAGAAATAATCCAAGACTTGCGGGCTATTACAACGATTGCAGTAAATTTCTGATGTGTGCTGGCATTTGGATGTTGATGAGTTGTCCTCCTGGACTTTTCTTCAGTGTTGAAACTGGACGATGTGAATACAACATCAACACAAATTGTGCCTTCCCTTCAACGAAATGTCCAACAAATGGAATGAAATATGGAGACTCAACAGATTGTCACAAGTTCTTCATCTGCGTCAATGGAACAATCACAAATTCAGTTTGTGCTGATGGAAAGATTTACAATCCTTTAAAAGGTGAATGCGTCGTTGGTCCAAGTTGCAATCCATCAACACGTCAACCAATAAGCGAAAATCTTCCAAATTGTTCATTTGAAAGTGCTTTCTATCCAAACTATCAAGATTGCTCGAAATTCTTCATTTGTAATGGCGGATCACTCGTCGCACAATCTTGTCCACCAAATAAATTCTTCAGCGTTCAACACAGCAACTGTCAACTAAAAGAAAATGCAGTTTGTGCTGGTGGAAAACGTAAAATTGTTAAACAATAAAACTTTATTGTGAGGAATCTAAAAATAGCTTGAAAAGAGGTTCACTTTGTTATATTTATCAATTCAATTATCTTATCTCTTTTTATAACTTATGCAATCAAAAGAAACAATGAAAATCCATTAAGTTTTATCTTAGAAAGTTCATCATCATCATCTTTATTATCTTGAATTTTCGTTTGAAGTTTACATTGAAAGTATTATTATAAGTAAATAAATTTTAATGCATTCAACTTATGATATATCGTAGTAAAACATTGCTGAAGCAAAACAAGCAGCGATGATTCATTCTCCTTTACTTTTTGTTGATTTCTTACTTAATCAAATAAATTTGTGCTTGATTGATACAAAGATGAGTTTCAATTTTTAATCTTACATAAATTTTTAAAAAGAAAGATTCAGTTTTGACAGCAGTTCACATTTACGTGAATTTGTATTGAATTATTCAAGTTAATAATACGAGGATTCAAGTGGAGGACAGAAAGGTTTCGGTTCTTGAAAGGTGCGTGGGAAGATGAAAATGTTTTTATGAGACGTTAAAATTAATGAATCAAATTTTGAAGCGTTCTAATCGTATCTGTAATGGGAATGGGAAAAAAAAAGTTTTTGTTAGTCACAACAAAACATTTTAAGCATGAAATTAAAAGCATTAAATCACAAGAAATTGCTTATGATTTAATTTAAAATCTTGGGAATGGTTCACAAGTGATGTAAACGACTTGATGATTTAAATTATTCTAAAATATTAAAAATTTTTATTTGTTGATTAAATTTTGCTATCGAAATTTATGAATATTTTTTTTCTTCGAATTTGCGTGTGTGTAAGTGAGACAATTTGCGTTTCCCATGAACCATCCACAAAAACAAAATTGCCGAAAAAACAACAAAAAAATTAGAAAGACAACCTGGAGCTATTTCGAATGTTGGAGCTCAAGCAACAGCCAAAGATGACACCGACAAGCTAAAAAAAAATAAAAGAAAAGAGAAAGTCTCTAATTTATGTTTCGTGGCGATTTAACTTTCACATTTACCTCAATAACGGCCATGACAAGCGACAAATATGCGATCCATGCAGAATAGTTTTCGGTAATGTTTCTAATTTGTTGTTTACAACCAATGCGATATGAGTAAAGCTCATTGCAGACTTGTGAATTTGGATCGCAACACGATCTGGGAATGGCAAGTCCCCAATCAAGGGGATATTGACTGCCACAACAATGAATTGTTTCTTGGACTTTATCGATTGTACGTCTGTTGATTTCAGCGACTGAACGACCACCCCAAATACGATCCCACCCTTTCATTGCAGTTTCTTGAACATCTCTGTTGTAAACAATAACGTAAATTGAGAGAAGCACTTGAAGAACGATAACAATAAGCAAGCAAAGTGCGTAGAGATTCAAAAGACATTCTGTAAACATTTTAAAATTTGTTAATGAGATTCGCAAATATTTTCAAATATTTCAATCTTCTTACGTGATTCGCGAATGGCTCCGCAACAACCAAAGAATGCAATGATAAAGATTAAGGCACCCAAAGCAATGATCGCTGCTGGGAAGAATCCAGGATGATCTCCATCATTGAAGACATCTTTGACTTCGTCAATTTTCTTCAAAGCAATGCCACCAACAGCCATTAATGCAATGCCTCCAATCTAAAAGAAAAACAAATATATGTGAATGACATAATCATTCAATGATCGCATAAAATTCCCGAAGTATAAATTACAAATCGATAACATCCATTAGCTTTAAATATCTTGCATGTCCCGGAAGAAATCACGCGATTGAGTTGATAGTTACAAACAAAAATGAAAGCATAAATCATATTTTCTCTCTATGTTTACATGCTTACAAACAAATTTATGTGTAATGATAATTTGAATCGGACATGACATCATGAAGAGCGGAAATTAAAATCTGCTTGTAATGTTCAGGATTTGATTTCATGTTGATACATTTATTTCGACATTCATTCGTCAATAAAGCATTTAAAAAAGTTAAAAGTTGCAAATTTTTTCTTCTTCGAATTTCGCTTTTGCTGTCAATTTTTTTCTTCTTTTCAACTTGAAATCATAAAAGTTGCTAATTATAAAGTAAAATATGCAAATTAAGATAAACTGAATATGAAAGTTTCTCGCAAGCAGAAAATTATTGCTGAGAATAAAAAATAATACACGAATGGAAGGAAGTCACAACATTTGCAAAATACAAACGATTTCTGATAATAATGAAGCTTTTATTCACAATCGTTATTTATCATAACTTCACAACTAATATCTGTGTGTTTATAATACAATCGAATGCTGTCAATATTCATGGAAAATATTTTTACAGCAGTGAATATAACAAAGTAAAACATTCGGTGACTAAAGGATTCATGAATCAGACAGAATAGAATGAGATTTCTACTCGAATGTGTAAATATTTACATATTAAACGTCAATTAGTCCTACCCTGAAGTATGATTAGTCATGAAATGTATCGCGTCTTAATATTGATTTAGCAAGTAAACATTCAATAATTATTGAAACAAATGATCACGTTCTTAAATCATTAATAATTCATTATGAGAACTCAATTCAAACCATAATTATATTCACCACAAACCAACGCACTGAATTAAATTACGCAACAAGTTGCGATGCTTTGAAATCTCACCGAAAATGTTTGTTTACCATGGAAAAGTTCAAATCCAAAAGAAAACAAAAGCAAGTCATTAACGCAGCGAAACGCAACGCTACGATTGTTAATCATCCAACCGTTTAACCCTCGGAAACAATATTGAATCATTGTGAAGGAATCACTGCCATGCAAACTTCTGTTATCAAACGACATTATTGTTTCATACCCAGTAAGACTCATCAAAGGCGACGACGCACAAAAATAGTTTTGTTTGTTAGAAAATTGTGTTGAATATTAAAAAGTTAAAAATTCCCACAAGCATTCGTTGTTGGACGTTCCATTGTCGTCTCTCATGTCATAATTTTATTTCTTTCTTCTCTTTGATGTAAGCAAATGAATGCTTTCATGAATTGAATCTTTCAATTGAGCAATTCATGACTTTCGACCATAAAAAAAATATTAACATGTCAGTCAGTCACTCAGTCAGTCCTCGTGTTAGTTTTTTCACCATTTCTTCTCAAATATGAACTTCAAGGTTTTTATTGTCTTTAAACAAATTTTAATTATTAAAAGCATTGAAAAGGAGAGAGAGAGATGGAAAGTGACTGATTTAGAATAATTGATTAAAAAGTGAAACATTATAGTTTTTCAAGGAAAGCATAATGTTTCTGTTGACATTGAAAGTCACGAACAAGTTCATGTAGAAATATTCATAAGTAAAGTGCAGTTTGATTTCAATCTTACTTCCCATCGACTTTTCTCAGTCACAATCGACGTCATCTGTTTCTATACATTTGCTTGTAGGCGGAATATTCAGCAAGTTCTATTCAAATATTTGATACAAAGTAAGGTAGGTTTCAATGTTAATAATCAACACGTGACTGAACATCTCTTAAAATTCTTCTCATTATTCAAGTTTCTAAGTAGATTCAGAAAATAAACATCTTGAATCAAATATTAATACATTAAGCATACATTGGTATCAGTTTTGATCATGTCTTATAAATATCGCTTCCCCAATGCTTTAATGGCTTTCAAGCACCAGTGTGGTCTGATGCTTACCGCAAAACTTGATGTCGAAAACAAACACACAATTCAAGGTCAGAACAAGCAATTGCCTTTAGCGTCGCGCACTCATTGTTTACTGTGTGTAGCAAATCATGACATCACAAGCTTAATGTAGTTACTTAAGCTGATTTAAAAATTAGCGCTTTGCAAGCGGGTCACGCCGGTTTAATTGAAAATAAGATCTTTTAAAAGTCAGAATTTAAAAATAAATGTTTTGTCAACTTCGCGAATGATCATCAAATTCGTCGTTAAATGAATCACCACACGGATTTCACAATCTACACTTGGGATTTCTTATTTAGCCACTGAATAAATTAATTAATGAGAGACAATAAATTCCTTAAGGAAAATGAACTCGTCAACAAGTTGCTTCATGCAATTAATTTGGGGCTAAATATATTAATATAGCAACTCATACATCACTCATTGGGTGTGTTTGGAATGCTTTTCTATATCGTGCTAACGTGCTTTTTGATGGCGTTTCAGTTATTACAAAGAGAGCTTATTACTCCCAAGGAATTTACGCGAAAAATAGTAAAAAGTAGTTTCTCGTTGATCAAAAACATGAAAAACTTTAGTTTTCAATTAGTTTAAAAGGCCCAACCCAAAAAAATGAAGTTTTTTATGTTTTTTATTTTATTTTATTTCTCACCCATCTTCATCAAGTTTGTTTTGTGTTATTTCTTTCGTTGTTTTTAAAAAAGATTTTTTTGTATTCTTTTGTTTGGCTTTTGAGAGAATCTTTGCATTCGCGGTTTTTTTTTTCAGAATCAACTCAGTTTAAAAAGATGAAAAACTTGTTTCAGAAAGATTAAAGTGTGTTGAGTGAGTAAAGGTACACGAATGACATCATTGAGATTTCTGAAACTGAGACTTATCTATTTAATGTTGAACTTCGCTGATCTTGAGGTTTGTTGGAAATTTCCAGTGAAAATTTGATTCATTGGATTTCATTTATAAGCCTTGTAAAAAGTATTTAAGTCATTTAGATTTGTGATGCCAGATCAACAAAATTCGCCATAGTTGGATACACACAGCAATAACACAGAGTTAAATAACTCTTAAAGGTTTAAAACTTACGGCGCAGATGAGGTTGAACACAAACAACACATATTTGATGAGACTTGCTCCACAATTTAATCCCATTTTCTCACGAGTGTGTGCTACTTTGCCTCCTATATATATTTATATTCTTTATGCAAATATGAATAAACTACACGAATTGTCTTTTTCAGCGAGCGCGAAGTGATAAACGTCCAACAAGTTCGATATTTAAAACTCGAATGAAATTCCATGCAGAAAACATGAAGCTTGACTTCAACTTTTTGTTTTTCTCTCTTCTTAATTTCTCTCATTAGCAATTCTCTCTTTTTCCTCTCATGAAGCTTCTCTCATGATCTTCAAAAACTTGTTCACGTTTGATAATTGCTTTCAAAACACAAAAAAAGTATTTAATGATAAGAAAGTATTTTTATTTTGTCCACCTACACACTTTTCAATACAGGAAAAAATTTCTATTTCAACATTTCGTATTTGCAGCTAAGTGAAAAGAGAAAATAATTTGAAACTATCCGAAACAACATCTTCGTATTGCTTGAACTTTTCTTATGTAACCACTTAAAATAAATCCCATAATAGCTCCTAAAAGTTCAATGATTCCAGCTCCCAAACATAAATAAGATATCGTTTGAGCTGAAGATTTGATAGAGTCTTCCAATTGCATTTTGCATCCAACATAGAAAGTTTGTTCACGTGTACAGAAATCGACACCACGTTTGCAGCATGATTTTGGAATTTTGTCCAAACTGTAGTTTAAAAAGCTGTTTGATCCACAACACTCCAAATTTTCCTGAATCATATCCACCATTACACGACTGTCTCTCGATGTACCTCTTGAACGCCACATGCGACTGAAACTTCTTACTGACTCTTTTTGAACATCATCAACAAACAAAAAGATGAAACAGGCAAGCATTACTTGAAACATGACAAGTAAAAGTAAACAAATCGAATATGTTTCCAATAGACAGACGTGTGATTGAATTGCGCCACAGCATCCCAAAAATGATATGAAAAAGATGAAAACTCCAAGGAATATGACAATTGTCGGAATAAGATCAGAAAGATAATCAGTTGGTAAAACATTCTTAAGATCTGTAACCTTTGCTAAAGCCAAACCTCCGTGAACTATCAGCACAATACCGACAATCTAGAAAGAAGCGAAAAATGTTAGAAACAATGTACGGTAAAGAAGGAAGCAATCACAAAGCGTGAAGATCGCTGAATGATTTAAAAGACAATCACTTGATTATTTATCACAAAATAATAATAAATCACAGAAATTCTTTTTTAACAAGATTTATGTTTAGATGTTGATCTAGATAATTAGAATAAATAATTTTGATTTTGTTTTGAATAGTACTTAGAACAATATTCTAAGCTTATCAATGCCTAACACCTTTCATATAAATTTTATTTAAAGAATTATTTTAAATACTCACTGCACATAAAAGGTTTAGGATGAATAAGAAATATTTTATGATTCCTTTAGCACATTTATGGGACATACTTTATTTATGTTTACGAAACTTGTTTACTTTTAACAGTTAAATAACAAAAATCGACTTTTATTATGCAATACTGATTCCTTCAAAAGTTGAAGCACAACTGACGATAAATATGATGGCAGAGTAGACTTGTGAATTTTTAATGGCAATTAAATTAAAAATTACAAAATCTGCTGAGATACCCTCATACGTAATTATTAATAAAAAGTAAGGGATCTGTTAATTAATCAGAGGAATGTTTGTACTTTAATATAAGACACCGATTCGAAAGTACATCATAATTTTTGTTTTCTTTCTTGAGCATAATTATAATCCCCAACTACATATACCGTATATAAAAGCTCTTAAAAGTGTTTTGCACAAATATTTCTGGTCATTGTCAAGGTAAAACATAAGGAAACAAATCAGTTTTAATTAATGTACCGAAAATATTTTAAAGTTAAATGCTTCCGAATTTGAAATTTTAATGCACCTTAAAAATCCCAAAAAGATTTTTAACGATTTTTCCCGCAAATTTCAAATTTGAAAATGGGGAAAAATTTAGTTGACTCAAGTTTGTCCGTCTGCTACAATATTTGTTTTGCTTTTTCATCTTCAAAGAGAAATAAGAAATCTCGAACAGAGAAATGAAATTTATAATAAAAAAAAGTTTATTTATCATCTTATTAGTGATTGTTTCCGAATCTATTGCTGAAGAATGTTCATTACAAAATACTTGTGAATGTGGTAAGAATAAATACAGAGAAATTAACTTTCTACGCTTAATTTTTCTTTTTGTTTGATTTCATCCGAAGCTTACATTCTGAAAATGATTATGAATCATCGCTTATCTTACAAAGTTGTGTTTATAATAAGATTAAATATTCGTTTTAGTGTATTCAGATGGATCAGGCTACAGTCTCAAATCTGTGATTGAAGACGACTCTTGGCTTGAAGCTATAACAAACCAAAACTTAACATTTTACTATCATCCGTGTGGTGATTCCAAAAAGCCTCTTCCTCTTCCTGACAATGTTACAAATGATTGTAAATCCGGATTTGTGCTTTGTATGTACGACATAAACAATAACAAAACAGTTCTTCTGGGACAGCAAAGTAACATGAGTTTCAGAAAATTTGGTGACACTATGAATGTGTTATTCACAAAGCAACCAACAACATCAGAAGAAAAGGAATCCTCGATTACACTCGAGTGCACTCCGAATGCCAAAACATCAAATCTTTATGCACCTTTAGAAAAAATTGATCAAGTTGTAAGGAACAATTAGGATTTTTTTTTTCAATTGAATTAATTTAATTTATTTTTAGCATTTGACATTGTACAGCAAATTCTCATGTCCCATGCAAATCAAAGAAATAACTCATCATGGATTTTTCTACACATTTTTCGTCATTCTTTTAACATTGCTTTTTGTGTATCTTTTTATTGGCATTCTCTTCAATTATTTCTTCATTGGTGCTCGTGGCTATGAACTCATCCCAAATTACGACTTTTGGTGTCGCGTTTGGCGATCATTAAAATTAGGATACATTTACGTAAAAAATGGTTGTCGAGTGATTCCCACTGAAGACAGTTACGATGCCATATAAACAAAATTGATTCAACTTATTCGAACAGCACCAAGGAAAGTGAACCAATTTACTTATGAAACTTCCCAGCAGTCGCCTCGAGAGAATCTTATCGCACCAAACTTCACTTAATTCTCTCCCTCTCTCTATCTTTATATTGATAAATATATTTATTTGTTTGTTGTTGATCAAAAGGCTGAGTTTTAAATAAAAAAATTTAACAAATATTTTAAGAGAATTTCTTTTAAAAAAACTTTTATAAAATTGAATACTTTTTATTATTTCAAATTACATATTGTGCATTTCAATTATAAATTTTAATATTAACAAAGATTCATAAATGACAATTGCTTGTTGTATTTTTCCAATTCTTCAACAGAAAGTTCAGAATGTTTCTTCAAATGTACTTTCATGTGATATTTTCTTCCACTTGCAAACTTGCAGCCATTTCCAACTGGACATTTTTCCTTGATTTTCTTGTGCCAAGTGAAAATGTGTAGATTCAAATTCCTCTTTCCAACATAAAAGTTGTCGCAACTATCATAAGGACATTCAAATCTCAACTCCTTCGAATGAACATTTCTATGTAACGCCATAGATTTTTTATGTTTAAACATCTTTTCACAATCTGGATAATCACATTGAAACATCTTTTCACTATGTGAAGCGTGATGGGTTTTCAGCGTCGTTTGAGAGTAAAAATTTTTTCCACATAAATAGCACGAATATGATTTAAATTTCGTATGATGAGCAAACAAATGCCTTTTAATGTAATTTTTGTTGTCAAAAGATTTTTCACAGTGATCACATTGAAAGTTCTTGATTTTGAATTCATTTGGAACGTGCACTTGCATGTGAGATCGAAGTATCGCCTTGTTGAAACATTCGCGGCCACAAATGTCACACTGTTGGGATTTATTTTTCTTGTGAACAATTTTTATATGAGCAGAATAGCTCTGTTGACTTTTCAGAAGCTTTCCACAAATCTGACAGACGCAATATTCACAATCCTCTTGTGTTTTCTTATTATTTAAAACCAGATGTTTATATTTATTGATCGTACGGTCAACAGTGGTTCGGGCCACTCCAACAAGCTTTGCAATCTTCCCAGGAAGAAAAGCAGGATTTTTTAAATATAAATCAACGATTCTCTGACGATTCGCATTGCCAGGAAATATTATCGAGGGATCATCCGTTTGTCTATTGACAGAAGCAGAAATAATTTCATTCTGTTTTAATTTATATCTTCGAATCGTACGGTCAACAGTTGTTCGGGCTACTCCAACAAGCTGTGCAATCTTTCCACGACCAAAAGAAGGATTTTTAAAGTATAATTCAACGATTCTCCGACGATTTGCATAGAAAGGAAAAATTTCCGATGGGTCAACAATTTGTTCATTCTCAGAGGCAGAATTAATCGCATTCTGGATAATGTTGTCAGATTCACTTACATCAGGTGATGGCTCTGATGTGGCTTCTTCCTCCAATGAATGAACGTCTAAATGACATTCTGAAGACAGATTCGTAGTTGGTGATGATAGAAGAACTGAAGGAACTTCTTCTGTTTCCGTTTTAATAAAAATGGTTTTGGAATCGTTCCTAGAATTTGATTCACCAAAATTGTTTAAATCCTTAATGGAATTCAAAAAGTTCGTCAAGTAAAGCTGTTTCTTTCTCATCTCTATTTTAAAGCGATGAAAACTTATGATGTTGAAGTTGCAACTTTCACAAAGAAAATCAGAAGTTTTTGATGTGGAAGTCAGCTCAATTTGTAGGATATCAGTGATTAAATTCATAAAATGGTTGTTCAATTTTATTTGATCATATTCTGATTGTACAGAATTGAAACATAATCGACATTTCTTTAAAAGATTTCCTTCAGTGAAATCTGCAAAAATATCTTTAATGTTAACCGAGATATTTGAAGTTATCACAGACGAAAACATTTTTAATAAATATATTTTTCTTTTATAGAATATAAGTATGATTAAGTCTATCTTCTTGTTAATTTTAAACTTATTTCTTTTGGATTTTTTGTTTTGTAAACAAAGCAGCACGTTTGCCATCTGGCGAGCAATTCGGTTATCATTTTAATTTTGAAAAGTATGTCAGAAATTTTTTCAGGTGGAGAGTGTTTACGTTCGGACAGAAATCTTACGCGCAGCCACCCGGCTCGAGTCACTTTGTATGGACACTAACACTTTTAAACTTAGTCATGAAGTTAGCTGCGCTTAATAACAAGTTATTCTGTAAAAAAAATATCTTCAGAGATCTTACGCAACTTTTGAATGAATCTTTAACAAAATGTGAACTGAACGCATCCTTAATAAAAATCACGTAATTTTTTCTGTCGCTAATTTTCCGGAAGAACAATATTATTTCAATGGGTTATATTTTAAGAGTGGTGCTAATTCATTAACAGCAAAGTGTTAACTATAATGAAATAAAAGATTCCTTTGTAAAGTGAAATTCAAGTTGCTGTTTTGATAAAAATTTCTTTTGTTTTGATTATTTCTCCGAAAATTGATTTCTTCATCGTAAAAATCAAAATTATAAGTGTTTTTTTGTAAAGTATTCAGTTTTAAAGATGGCTAAGTACTACGAAAATTCCACAGTTTTCAATTATAATTATGAGCAAGTGTTACAAGGATTCTGGAAGCGATATCCGAATCCTTACTCGACTCATGTGCTATCTGAAGACACAATACAAAGAGAAATTCGAGATGACGGCAAATTGTACAGCAAACGTATCTTAACAAAAACAAACCGAGTACCAAAATGGGGCGAACGATTCTTCAAAGCAAAGTTTGTGTGCATCGTAGAAGAGTCGCTTGTCGATCCAAAAGCAAAAACACTGACGACCCACACTCGAAATATCGGATTTAATAGAATTATGGTTCGTTTCGTAATCTCTTTTGTCCTTGAATTTTCTTATCAATAATTATATCAAAAAAATATTCCAGAGCGTCACCGAGAGAGTTGTTTATCAAGCAGATCATCATGGTAAAACAATTGCAAACCGTTCAGCATGGATTGACTCACAAGTGTTCGGTTTTGCAACTCCTATCCGAGCTTTTGGTTGTGAAAGATTTAAGAAAAACTGCCAGAAATCAGTAAGTCTTCCTTTTTTGTCATTCTCGTTGTTTCATTGAAATAATAAAAATTTTCTTTCAGAATCTCGGCTTCAATTACATTCTGGGAATTTTATTTCCATTACAAAATCCTAACAGTAGTCTGCATCAACAAGATGTGACACAGAAGTTTAAAGACGTAGCAAAAACAGCGGGCGAACATATGAAAGAGCAAATTTACCAAGCATCACACTACAATGTCAGTCAGAATTAAGAAATGTTGGTGTTGATGGCAATTGAATGAGACTAATGATGTTATTTAGCTTTTAAGAAATTTTTCCTCATCTCAATTCTTTCGATTCTTTTTCTTCTTCTTTCAAAAATTATTCTTCAATTTCAAATTTGTTTTCTTTTCATTTAAAAAGTACAAATCGGAAGAAAAATTTCCAACAGGGAAATAAGTTTTCAAATAAGAAACAACATTGCTTAGATATATTAAGTATTATGGTCAACATTAATGGGAATCAAAAAAAGAAAAGTGTTTTAATGTCAAGTTTCTTTCTCTCGCGTCATTCCAAGAAACTTCCTTTTTTATCCACAATTAATTGTAATTTGTGAGACTTCATTTGTCACATCAACATTATTCTTATTCAAGTTCTTGACAATTCATTAGCTTTGAGATGAATGAACGACCGCAACCCAAAAAACTTATTAAATCGAAAACAATTAAAAGAAAAACTGTTTTTCTTCTCTACTAGAAATATCAAAGTTCGTGAATAAGAAAATGTAGAAGAAAATAAAAAAAGAACTAAAATTATGCAATGAAAGTGTGTTTGTATAAAGCGTTGCACAACAAGAAATGATGTCAAGTTCGATGATGAAAAGAATCTTCTTAAAAACGTTTTTCTTTATTAATTAAATAGATGGAAGTGAACTTTTTCTAAACTATAATTAAAATTTCTTTAATCCTAGAAATAAAATGTTTTTCATTGATATTTAAAGGAAAAAAAAACATATTAAGTAGGCAGAAAAAGTGAGATAAGGTGAACAATATGAAAAATGGAATAAAATTCGTAAAATAATCACGAAATAAATTTACAACTTCAATGAGTCAATCCATGACATTTTACTTAATTTTAATGATTTTCCTTCTTCAATTTTCACTTTAAGTCGACTGTCTCTGCCATCGTGATTAATCTTAAAAGAGTTTGGATTGAATTGACAAACAATCAACTCATTAATGGAATTCTCAATCGCACAATGTGATGACAGTTTAAA
This sequence comes from Clunio marinus, assembly GCA_900005825.1. Taxonomy (NCBI): domain Eukaryota; kingdom Metazoa; phylum Arthropoda; class Insecta; order Diptera; family Chironomidae; genus Clunio; species Clunio marinus. The sequence goes on along the minus strand of CVRI01000065.1, from coordinate 135,980 downwards.
ATCAGTTTCCTTTATAATTTTTTCTGATAATCCCAACTTGATCTCTGCGTGTGCGTTCGTTGTACTGATATTGCTATCACCATAAAGCTCTGACAATTGAATTTCCACATCATCATTATCTAAAACAGCTTGAAGTGTCCCAGAAAAGCCTGAAAGTTTGAACTTGCCACCACTTGATTGGATTGTTGAATTTGCATGGAGATTCTTGAGAATTGCTTCTCTTGTCGATTTAAACTTGTTGCTTGTACTGTAACAGCTGTCCACAACCACATTAGTACCTTCAACTTCCAGATTATCACCTTGTGATTTTTCGATTGAAATATTCTAAAAATAATTTAACATTCAGATTGAGTTTTTATAGGAAAATTCATCATTTTCAGCTTGCCCCATTTTTCGAAACCAATTGAATAATTTTTCCCAGCAAAATGCTTTGTGTCTTGATATCACCACGTTCTGTCAGAGCTCTAATTGATTCACTTTTTAGATTCTTTAATCCCACATGCCCTTCATCAAGTTTAACATCAACTGCTTTGGCTTGTAAATTCCCAACTTGAACATTCGCACATCCAGCAATAATTTCAATGCAAACATCAGGAGAAGATTCCACAGGAAGCTCCAATATCAAAGAGAGCTCATGTCTACCATCAAAATCAAGCTTGAATGCGTCTTTTGTGTTAAGTACTTTAAATGAATCGACTTTGGAAGCTTCAATTTCTTTTTGTTGTGCATCACAAAGAGTGAATTTGACTTTGTTGTCAGAAGTTTCCATAAAATCTCTCGATTTCACATGAATTGATGTCAACGACTGCACATTTATACTAACACTCGACACATATCTTCGAAAGACATTTTGCAATACATTACTATTCGATAAAAATTGTCTTAGTTTCATTATTGAAAAATTTTCTTTTCTTTGCAAATCGCAACTTTTTTGCAGTAGAAAAAATTCTCTTTCAAGGTTATGGTGGACAAAGAAAAAAGTTTATGACAATTGTAATCAACTTTATTTACAAGAAAATATTTACTAATCTATAACATAATTAAAATTCATTTAGAGAATTTATTAAAATTTTTATTTTTGACTGTCCATAAGATCTTTCGCTTCGTTAATCTTCGCTGCTAAATATGGCGATCCACCACGATCTGGATGATTTAAAAGCATTATTCTCTTATGAGCATCTTTGATCTTTATTTTAGAGGCTGAAGGACTAACACCTAGTATCAATGAAGCTTCTCTTTTATTCATTTTGGGATCAAAACCACCACGATAATATTTGGAAGATGCTAAAGATTCTGAATCAAATTTCGGAAGGTTTCTCATTGCTTCAGCCATTTTTGACGAGGCATTGGGCATCTGTCGCATTAAGTAACGTCCTCCGAATCCTATTGCAGCAGCTGTAAGTCCAGCTAGAATTATTCCCCCGGTCTAAAATATTTTTATCATTTATTTCATTTATTTTCATTGAAATTACGAAATCGATTGTAATTTCATCAGAAGAAAAAATATTGCACAAGATTTTTCTACCTACCATTATAGTTTTCGTGTCTCTACTTAATTAATTTGTTAATTCCTTGAATCTAGGAAATAATGATGCAGAAATTGAATAAATTGAAAAAAATTATTTTGAAGGTGCGGTCATGTTATTTTTAAATATGTATTGTAAACAAAACTCAAGTTAGTCATGTTCCCTTTTAGGGGTGTTCAAGTTTATCGTCACGTTCCACATCAGGTGAAATTGTACAAATCAACAAATATTAAGTTTTGTTCGTATATTTCAACTTTTGCAGACGTTAAGTCAAATTAAGGGAGTCAGGTGAGTTAAATTTAATTTAATTTATAATTTTTTATAACTGTCATCATTAGTTACATTTTATTTCACCGTATTTCAAATAAAAACTTGTTATTAAACCTGTTGATCACCGCGCTGACGTTGGCACTTTAGCAAGCATTCCAAATCATTCCAAATGGCAAGAAATCGTGTAAATAATGAAAAGCTTAGTCGAAAAGAGAAGCAAGAGATGAGGAAGGAGAGTGCAAAAATGAACGAACAGATTAAAACTGTAGGTTGAAAATCAAAGACAATTGTCAGATTCAATGATGATGAATCGATGTTCTCATGTTTCAGATAGTACTGCCGACTCTGGGAGTCGTATTCCTTCTAATATGGGCTTTCGTGTACATGAAAACTCGTGGTATTCCAATAACAATTCCCCCTCCAGAGGATGATTAAATCATAAGAAGTGCCAGATATCGGTAAATGCTGGGACCACATTTCATAATTTGTATTTGGCACCGAGAAAGTTCCACCATAATCCTTTTATCAATGTTTTTTAATTAAAAATTCTTTCGTTATTTTGTATTGAGAAAAAAGTGCTACGCACAATAAAACAACAATTTGATATATTTCTGTGTAATTTTCAAGAAATTTTTATTTTTGTCTCTTTTTTTATAATTTTTTCTTTCTTTAACTAATTTTCCTTTCTTATGTACAAAAAAGTTGTGATTTAAGAAAAGAAGGATTTTTCATTATTGATATTCACATGATTCATTATATTCAACGGGATTCGCATTAATTATTTATTCTCTGATAATTTTTCTCTTATAATTTTTGGTTCCAAACATTTTCTGTACTTCAATTTATTTTTTATATTTATTGAAATATAATTTAAATGGCAAATGACTTAATTTTTTTCCTTTTAAAACTTTTCCTTTCGAATTGAGAATTAAACTCAGATTTTCCATAAAATTTTTACTGTATTTTTCATTTCATTGGATTTCCCTGTAACACTAAAATTTTAAATTATTTTTTTCTTTTGTATATTTTTCATGAGACTCTCGTTATGTTTGTTTGTTTTATTACTGGAAAAGAAGATGGAAAAACCATAATGTCTGTTATGACGTGACAATTGGCAGTTGTTATTCTGGTGGATTCTGTTTCTATCATCATTTGAAAGTCTTATCATAAATTTTACTTTGTATGAGAGCTTTTGATCCTTTACGAATGAGGTCAACTCACAATCATGATAGAAAACTTAATAACTCGCCAATCTACACTTCATAGGCATTGAAAATCTTCCTGAAGAGTTCCTGTTTGTGACATAAAATATTTTCTTCATTATTTATCGTCTAATTAATCTTCTTTTTTTTCTGGCACTATTTAAAAATGATATTTGTTATTACTTTCGTCTAATAGGCTTCTTGTCATCATCCTCAAATATCTATTCATGTTTTTGTATTCATTTGTGCTTATCATCAGAACAGTCTAATTATTTTCTCTTTTCGCTTTTTAAAAACTTAAACAATTAGACAGTTAAAAGGACAATGATTTGAGTTCTACATTAATTATTAATTAATTTCATTTCAATTCATTTTGTTTTGATATTAAAATATTCTACAACAATCATACAAATAAAAACTGGACACTTTCAGGTGCTTCCCAAGTTCATCATCAAATCGGCTTTTCTCTTTCAATTGTCTTTCAACATCACCGATCGACATCAAAGATCGTCTTCGTTCAGTACAAAAAATTTCTTTTTCTCACTTTGTCTTATCGAAAGAGATTATTTAATTTAGTGATATATAATTAACCATTTAATTATTTCGTCATATATTTATATAAATTATTTCATGCATTCACACGTCATTCACTTACACACACCCACACGCACATTCACAACATTAATTTACAAAAATCAAAAGGAATTTTTCATAAGGAAAAAAAACTTTTTCAAAAATAATCACAGCAAATCAGCAACAGCGCCACTAATGGATCCTCCAAACCACGCCATAACGATGGGTAGGAAGTAAGTGAAGATAAGTCGTTTCGTCCTCCAAGATGACGTTGATAATGTTGACGACGAACCTGACGATGGATTCGTCTCTCGACTATGTTCTGTTATATCGGAATCACCATCAGAACTTGAATTATGATCGAGATCGATGTTATTCCTTGTCACTTCATGTACGTTAACATGACGAGTACCAGTGTCAATTGGATTATGTGGAGGAATGATTTCTGGTTCAATCTCTCCTGAATATGATCCAAGACCTGAAGAAATCAAATTTAAAGTTATTAACAAATCTTCATTAAATAAATTTTGTGTATATTTACCGGAACCTTCTTCAGTGTCGTCATCGATGAGTCCACTGCCAGATCCACTTCCTGACTCGTAACTATCTTCGGTATCCTCTGAAAAATTCAAAATTTAATTTAATTAAATCTCATATTTTCATTAATTTATTTATCTCTCACCTGTATCAGACCACTCAATGTCATTTCCATTGTAAGCATTCTTCAAGTGGTTGATAGTCGTTTTGAGAATGTGCACTTGTTGCGTTACAATTTGGTTTTGCCGCGTGTTGGGATTCAACTGAACATCTGATGGTTTTATAGCTGGGATGTATCTGATGAAATCAAAGCATTAAATTATCATCTCATAAATATATTAAAGTTTATTAATTTTACCTGTTGATACTTTGACCATTCCAACAGCGGTCGCTGTTTCCAGCAGCTGCAAAGTCATCGCTATTACAAGCTGTGTAAGGAAGATTTGACCAAAACTTTTTGGTGTCTTTGACCTTTTGTCTGATATCTTTCACAAGCTTATCGAGACTTGACTCTCTGCTGTTATCATTTTTATTTCCATTTGTGTATCGTTGACTGTTTCGATTGCTATTTCGACCACGATTTGTGTTTCCTCGATTACCAGAAAAGTTCTCGTTTCTCGGGAATTTAAAGGGTTCAACTTTGATTTCTTGGTTGCTTCTGCGGTTTTCTTGATTCACTGGATCGGCTGCACGCCTCACCCGCTCATTTGATGAATCATCTTGTTCATCGTCAATGAAAAGATCTGCATTTGAGTTTATGAGTGGATACGAACGTCTCTGACGACCCAATTTCGGTTGACCACATCCAACAAAAACTCTTTTGCTGATGTCATGACCAGATTCCTGAGTTAATTAATCATTAGCATCATTTAATAAATACATTTTTCAATTAATCTTACCTGGAAGTTCATGATAGCTTCAGAAATTTTTATGTTGATCGGCTCGACAACCATAACAATGTTAAATGGTCCAAGAAGGCGATCGGAAACTTTCTCCATTTGTGCAACAAAAAGATCCCATTCTGAATCAAGCTCGACATATTGTTGGAGACAAGTTTTCATCACATTTTCACAATATTGTTTGCAGGGCTTCTCAGGATATCCCATACAAGCACCACAAGTTGACATTTTAGTTAATGCAGCTGTGCAATCAGCCAGTGGACGAATCGACATCATACTTTTCGCAACATCAGCAGCAGCACTTAAAGCTTGCACAAATGTTCGAGTTGCTACAAAAGATCTTTTCACTTGAACTGAAAGCTTATCAGGAACATCTCCGAATGGCTTTAATTCTTTCATGTATTCGCTAACGCAATTCAGGTACCTGAAAATTAAAGAAATCACCGATTAGCATGTTGTTTGTTCCTCAATTCATCATTCATCCTTTTTTCTTTTCTTTTCATTCATTTACGCCAAAGTGATTTCATCTTTCTTTTCCATTAATTCAACATTAACTTCCAAATCCTCTCCATAACGAAACGTTTAATCAATAACAAATCCCAAAAAAAAACACAAAAAGAAAAATTGAACACAGAAATTCCATTCGCATGAATAATCAGGCAGAAAAGGCTGGTGACTTCGTTTCACAAGATTTATGGCGATTTTATTCAATCGATATTTAGTCACGCCGTCAAAACGCGAAGAGAGAAATACTTGTAAAGAATCGAGAATATTTCAAGCGAGATCTGAGGCAATTGGAAGAAAGAAAGACGAAGGCGAAGACGAAAAACGTTTACGAGTTTCGAGATAACGAGAAACTTTTGCGTTTTGCAGTATCGAAGTCAGGAGAATGAACATCCGCTAGCGAAATTCTTTATATTTTACTGATCATTTGTGACTGAACGATGGAGAAAAAGTAAATTAAAATAAAGCAAAACTAATTTGAGCGTTTGGTCGTTTATGCCTTTTATCGTCGTTTTATGCAAAACAGAAAAAATAAAATTTCAAAATTGCAACAAAGAAAACGAAAAGTTTTCTTGAATTCTTCGACTGATTTGCTGACATCAAATCTTCGTTATTTAAAAAATGACTTCTGATTTCAATTTCAAATAAATAATTCACTGACTCATGTGAGCTTCCAAAGAAGTGAAGCAATTCGAAGTTTTGTTATCAAATTGACTACTGTCAAATGAAAGTTTACGATAAGAAGCGCAGAACGATATGTAGCGCCTTTTATCAGTTGACGACATTTCCTTTCCTTGTTCACATTAAAGGTGATCGATAAAGATTTAACACATCCATGCACAGATGATACATGTCAGTTGATAAACAGCTCATTTAACAATTAATTACGATTCTTTCAATAACATTCATTTCTTCTTGAAATGTCTGAAGATTGATTTGATTTAAAAATAAACTTTCAAGTTGTTACTTACTCGTCATTGAAGTGATAATGACTGTTGATTACAGTGAACATTTTTTGATAAAGTTGATTGAAGAACTTGTCCATCATGTCAGTGAGATCGAGTTTACCACGAAGAAAGTAACCTTCAAGCTTCACAAACAGCTCACTGAAGACATAAGAGTTCTGCTCATAAATCACACCATAAGTTTGCTTGAACATTTGATGAAAGCCATCTCTTGATTGTGCAAGAAGAGATTTGAAGAGTTCTGCAATGAAAAGTAATAAAATGTTAATTAATAGAACTAATTTTGGTGACACAAATGCTGATTACAATCAAAACTCATTTTCCACGTATTTTCTTCTTTTTCTACTACAACGAATTAAATTTCCATAACAAATATGAAGCATGGCGATAAAAACGACTCCAGAACTGTGGGAGAGTTGTAGAAATAATTATGAGATGAAACTTGAGTCGGTTGACGCCAATTGATTGTCAGAATGAGAACATGTTGCAGAACGTTTCATAAAACAAACGTCAACTTAAGATTTTAAAATTGAGAAAATATTAAACAGCATCCGATTCGCGCTCTGCCCCAAATACGGTGAATTAAACAGAAATAAAGAGCATGAGCTCAATATCAGAAACAATATCACGTATCACTTTGTATTTTATAAACATAATCATCGTAACATCGACACAAGCAAAGTATCGTTGATGTAGTCACGAATGATGGTGAAATTAATCAGAATATATTTGATTTCAATAAAATTGTCGACGTTGTGTGCAGTTTTATGTCTCAGCACACCGACTTTATTATCTCAGTTCGTTGAAATCGTAAACAAAAACCATTCCTGATATTACGACACCCATGTTGGAGACAACAAGTGGTTCCAACTTTAAAAATTAAGTAAACAACACTTCGTGTGTGGTTTAAGTTGCTTAAAGCTCTTTTCTTTCTCTCTTTCTCACTTTTTAAATTAAAATGAACCGCAATAAGCAATTTTTCTTCCTTTCTTATTCAATTTGAAAATTTACTTATCGTCATTTAATTGATTCGCTTGCCGCATGCCACCGCATTCCAATGAGAAGGCAATAAAAATAAAAGAAATTAAATTCTTCTTTTTTCTTATTTGTGAGAAATTGAATTGAATGGTGGAATAAAAACCGCCAATTACAAACATTTAATTTCTCACCCTCCTCAAGTTCAATTTTATTGAAATATTTTGGAAACAACATAATCTTGAAAGAATCAATTAGACGGCAATTAGTTTTCTTCTTTTTAAGATTTAATCTCACCAGCTCGAGCGTCAGAAGAGCGTTCAATCAACTCAATTCGTTTCGCAAATATAAGCAAAAGCGTGATCGACTGGCAGAAGTCAAACAGAAGAAAAAAAATGGTATGAAAAAGAACGTCCATTAGTTTTGCTAATTTTAGATTACTATCGTCATTCTGAATGATGATCTGATAACCAAAACTTAACAAATCGATTTAGCATTTCATTTCATTAACAATAACGCACCAGGGGATATTTATAAGCGAATAAGCGACCAGCAAAAAATTGTTTAATATAATGAAATTTTATATTGCTTTAGATCGTCCTTGCGACCGACTCAAAAGATTTATGAGAATCGTTGCGAACGCACGAGCATAAAAATGATTCTTTTCGGTCTTCTGTGATCTTCGTTTTTCCTTCACCGATTGCCGGACCTCACCCATTTGTTTCTGTTTCTGATATCAACAACGTTACAATTTGAATAATTTATCAACTTTTATGAGCGACAAAAGTTCAGATCAGGAACATTAAAAATCAAGGCGCCAGCGCGAAGATGAAACTTTGCTTATCTGTTTATGATAATTCTTTTTCTTAAAAATGCTTTTTCACTCTGATTGGAAGATGGAAGGATTGGAAAAGCTTTCAATTTATTTCCAAGCAACAATGATAATTGAGTCATTTTCGATGCACATAAAAATCAAACCACGTTGTGATGTAATGACTTTGATAATTCTTATCAATTAAAATTAATTGATGAGCGTGTGTGTGTTTAATTTTAAATTTATTCACTTCAAAGGGTTTCAATAGTAGCGCGAACTCAAAAGTCTTTTTTAATTTACACCCAGAGGATGTCTGATGTGTGTGCCACATGCTGAATGTATTTAAACTCAATATTTGCTGAGTGCTGTCGTGGAAGTTGACAAGTATGCGGGCTGAATCGTAAAATTATTGACTGTTGTTCTGAATGAATTGTAAGAATACCACAAAATGTAATTACAAGAACAGCACTTGTAAGATTATGCGGGATTAATGTGCTTCCTTTAAATAACATTATTTTTAAGTCAGCAGCTTAAATAAGTCCTTAAGGAATATAAAATGAGGCTGTAAAAGTTTCTTTTTTCATACTTTTATGTTTCTAAAGCGCGATGTAAATCAATTGATTAACTGGATTTTAATTACAACTTGTATGTTGCAAAAAATTGATTACAGCTCCGAGCGATGAATGAGGCTGAAACAAGACTTGGAACGATGTCATTTAAACAGGTAATTAAACAA
>CVRI01000065.1:24857-126967 GCA_900005825.1 Clunio marinus | reverse complement strand
GCAGCCTTAAATAAGTCCTTAGGGGATATAAAATGAGGCTGTAAAAGTTTCTTTTTTCATACTTTTATGTTTCTAAAGCGCGATGTAAATCAATTGATTAACTGGATTTTAATTAAATCGTTGTATGTTGCAAAAAATTGATTACAGCTCCGAGCGATGAATGAAGCTGAAACAAGCCTTGGAACGATGTCATTTAAACAGGTAATTAAACAAAATAACAGTGAAGTTAAAGGCGTGATTTATCACTGTTCCAACACGTTTCGAAACAGGATCATCTACCCTAAACGTCAATAAATTAGCTAAATGAATGTCAGCGTAAGAATATTCAGCGGAAAAGAGAAGAATATCATTTGCATTTTAAGTGCTGATTAATCGAATGTTTGTGGAAAGAAAAAAACCAGAATGTTGAGATCGCCATTCAACTTACGAGACGATGACTATTCGCGTTGTTTTCAAAATATCTACATTAACTAAATTGACATTACCCTACACAGGTCATTCTGTTCCTTTATTAAGCCAATAATCCATGACGTTATTAATACGAAGGCTTAATTGCATTTCATAAATTGCATCTCGTTGACTTCCCACACGCAATCGTATTTATCATGATTTCTTATTTCATTTCAACTCGTTCTTGTTTGTGAAAAGAATTTTTTTGCGCTACTAAAAGCAGGCTGGAAATAATGACAACGCCTCCACGTGAAATTCAATATGAACCAATAAAAAGAAAATATTTATAAATCAAAGGAGTGTGTTGCAAGTTTGATTGACTATTGTTTAAGTTCATTAGCTTACGGTTGATGTTAAGCGAAACTTTTGTTGTTTGCGATCGATACAATCAACGAGAAGAAGAATAAAAAATATCCGAAAAACCAAAATCAGCCCATCAGCAAACAATCATCATCAATTATTGTCTGTTTTCTAATTTACAATGAAAGAATTCCGACAACATTAAAAAGAGTCAAATCAAAATCGCAAAGTGAAGAAATTAATCACAGAAAAGAAATAAAGCCAGCGACTCTATGGGCCGCTATCAACAACTTCGACAGACGAGAAAACGAGAATCTGATACCAATCTCTTTATTTTTTTTTCGGTTGTTGCGCCGTTTTATGTCAATTTAAATAAATTATCTTCTCGACCAAGTGAATGGACACACGGTAAGAAAAGTGTTAATTAAATTGGCGCTCGATCCGACTGCCGTCTCTTTATTTATTCCACTCAATCTTTGTATGTCGACAACTTCGAATTGGAGATGACAGAATGAAGAAGGAAAAGGTATCGAATTACAAAATTCTTCATCTCTTTAAAATGTTCATTTGATTGAATGCTAATCGACTTCTCTTTTTCCTTTTCATGAGTTAATTTCATCGTCGAATGACTTTGATGTGAAAATATTTACTCAGTTTGGAATCAATGAGATTTTATGACGAGATTACAGAAATTTATGCAAGCATTTGCATAATTATCTAAATCACAATGCTTTCTGATTGCAGTTATTGAAACATCTCGTCTGATCGAATTATAACTTTATATTCTCGATGCTGATACAGAACTTTGTTTGAAATAAAGTTAAATTAAGTTCTCGATGATCAAAGGAATTAACCTCCAGTATAAACAACCAATCTATTGTTACATATCCGATACTGTTTTCATAAACATTCAACAAATAAATATCTCAATTCATAATTCATGAAATGTTCCACAACAGTTGATTAACTTTAGACTTATTCTTAGCTTTGTTTCATATGCATTGCCCTTCAATCTTCTGATCTTCTGATAGTTATGTTATTTAATTAAATTTTCTATTTTATTATTCCGTTCCATCGTTGATATTTGTTTAAAGCTTTCGTTTCATGCTTTTCAATCTTAATGAATTTTAAATGAGTTCTCGTTGTTGATCATGAGAGTAGCAACGAATATAAAAAACAACACAAAATCAGCGACCAGAATAAATTGAATTAAATAAATCCAATCAGTTCGCTTATGCGTTACTGTTTTCGATAAGTCCATGCGTGACGAGACGAGTCTGGTTGTGGGAATTCGTTGCGGATTACACTTGGATGAGATCTCTATCAAGCATTGAGCCGTAAAAGAGTTAAAGACGAAGCAAAAGGTTGAAGGGAGGAATTCAATGAATTCTCGACGACATTCTATTCATAGATTGAAGTGAGAGAGTTTCAAGATTTCTATCTACGAAAAATGTAAATTGAAATCGCATATTTGAATTCCACCATGAAAAGAAGTGAAGCAAAAATTAAAAGAAGAACTGAAAGAAGTAAGAATGTGAAAACGAGTCATGATTCTAAGTAAGATTATCTAAAGCCTTTGAATTTTAATTACATAAATGCGTTTCTCCTTTTTTGCTTATTTAACTTATTTCTATGTTGTGAATTTAGATTATTTACGAGTTGTCTGCTGATCATATCTTTTGAATAATTGAGCATCATTCGAGAAACTTGAAGACATTTGATGACCAATTATGAGTTCATCACAGCTTTTACTTAAACGATTCAGCTCAACAGTGCATCTTTCATCGCCACGATGAACAACTCAAAAAAAAAATTAAAAGAACATGAAACTTCTATCCACTTCAAGACGTTGGTAAATATTTGACTTAAATTATTTCTCGTTTTGTTTGATTTTGAAAGTTGAAAAGAATTTTTGTTTCTAACTTTTCTGCTTTTTTTCTTTTTCTTTCTCAAAGATAGGAAATAAGAAATTTACGAGAACAAAGTTGGTCTAATTACGTTCACAATTTAATAAGTTTTTTATGCTTAAACATCTTAAATTAACTGCAGACTGCAGTTGTGCAAGTGCGAGTTGCGATTGTTTATTTAAGGAAATTATTCTGATGATGATGCTTACAACATTTTTATATTCTTTAACTTCATCGTGTAATCAAAACGAATAAACATGAATTCTTACTTCTTTCTAACGAACTACTTTATAAGGTATTTAGTTGACTCTTTTATGGTCAATTAAGTTACAGGTAAGTTTTCCTGTCGCGTTAAAGTTTTTACTCTTTATAGTCGACGATAACGGTGCGGTGCAGACATAGTCGACTTAATGTTCTTCGAAACATATTTAAGAGTAATTTCCTTCAGGAAAAGAAAGAAATCAGATTTTCTCACAGCACTTAAAAATGTTTTGCGATTCACATGTTTCCTATTTATTGCTGCTTAACATCCCTTTTTTTTTTTGCTTGAGAATGTGATGAAAGATTCTGAGCAACAATGAAATTTCCTCTTCTTAACGACCGATGTGATGAAAAATTGTGCCTGTACGTCCCAAAAATCTCGCTCGGGGGCCTAGCAAAAAAAGAAACTCTTTTTCTCTCTCAATATTCGACTCGTGAAAGATGCTACGAAGAAATTGTGTATGTAAGTTTAAAAATTATAAGTAAACATTGTTTCGACGGGACTTCTGTTTACATGAACTCGTACACATGTTTTCGTTTTTTTTTTGAAGAAAATTTTAAATGGTTCTTCCATCATCAGTGAGAAAGACGAAAAACGAAGAAGCTTCGAGCGGAGTGAGATGAAAAAAAAAAGTCCAAGAAGAATTCCAACAAATTTTTGTTAAAGATGAGAGAAAACAAACATTGGTCATTGGTAAGCTGTAAGAGATGAGAAAGAAGTTCGTGAAGATTGAAATTGAACATAAAAGTGCGAGCACGAAACAGAAGCTAATCATGGCAGCAACATTTACAGAAGAAATGGATTAAAGACGTTGACTTTCTCTTGTTAGCTTGTCTTCGCTTCCACGTTTCAATTTGAATGTCTTAAAATCTGGCTTATGATCTTCAAAAGTAATTTCTATGCTACAGATTTTTAGAACTGCCAAAAAGAGAAATTTCTTGAATCTTAAAATGAAATTTGTTCTCATCACATCACCTGTAACTTGGAAACAGAAAGAGTCATCAGACATCACCAAAATATCAATTTCTTCTAACGTTGACTGTAATTTGAGCGGATTATTTACATTTCCATATCAAATAAGAAGATTTATTACGTGTCACATTTATTTTCCGACATCATTCGTTTCATTTTCCATGGAATTGTATTAAAGTGAGGGCACGTTTTAGAAATTGAGATCACACTGTTAGCACTAGACGAGGTAGCAATGCATGTAAGCTCACTTAATCCATACAGTGTGTTGTTTATTCAGAATGGGCTTAATTCTTTTACGAATTGTTTATGATATTTAAAGTGACATTACCCAACATTGAAACAAATCCCGGAATTGATTCTATTTACTTTTCATAAGAAAATTATTGAATAAAGACGAAGAATCGAAGACGCAACTGGTTGTGAAATTCGTTTTTTGTGAATTGATTGTGTATTTGTCTGCAGGGGAAAATAAATTGAAAATTTCAAAATGTATGAGTGATACGACGACATGTTACGTGTTTCCTTCAGTTTTCCATAAAACTGTATGCATAAAACAAATATCAAAAAATAAATAAATCGATGACTGTTAGCGCCATGTGTGCATACAATGCAAGAAATAACTTGGAAATGTTAGTTTTTCTTACAATCTAAACTGTCGACTGTAAATTGTAAATTAATGCAAGAAGCGAATTAGAAATTGATAAGGAATGTCGTGAAATCGTGATCAGTGTTCGTGAAATTCATCAAACGAAACGAGAGCAAAAAAAAAGGTTTAAAGAATTTTGCGACGACTTCTTTATATATACTTGTGAAGAGATCATCATCAGAAATGTGTAGAACGAACTGTTCTCGGCAAGTGTGTCTGTAGAACAAACATTGCCCGTGATGAGTCTTTATTCGTCTCAGTTAAGGACTAGACTCGTACCACACCCTACTGATGTTTCCATGATGATGGAAACTTCAGCTAATATTGCAATGAATCGCTTGAAATTGTAACATTCCCTTAGTATTTTTATTTTAACTTGCTTAGATTTGCTTTAGACTTGCACTGTTTTTATTTATCAATTGAACAGGTAACAATTGCATGCGTTCCATTTTCGGCAGTGTTCCTAGTCTTTGCTCTCTCATTGTTCGCCTTGATACGAATATCAAATTGATACAAAGGGATTAAAGGCCGGGTTGCTGCTTAAGTGAAACACACTTTTTTCGGGCCGAAGTATCTAAACTTCACCTTACCTCATGGCTGGGATTCGAACCGGGGACCTACGAATCAGATTCCCGGCACAAGCACCCTGAGCCAATGAGGCCAAATGAGCCCTTTTGTGAAGAGATCGTGTAGATACCAACCGATTTAATGTCGATCGAAATGCAACGCAATGTGAAACTTGTTTCAGTCCCGCTTATCAATTTGTTTCTCATTAAANGAAGCGAATTAGAAATTGATAAGGAATGTCGTGAAATCGTGATCAGTGTTCGTGAAATTCATCAAACGAAACGAGAGCAAAGAAAACTGCTTCCAATTAAGGTTTAAAGAATTTTGCGACGACTTCTTTATATACTTGTGAAGAGATCGTGTAGATACCAACCGATTTAATGTCGATCGAAATGCAACGCAATGTGAAACTTGTTTCAGTCCCGCTTATCAATTTGTTTCTCATTAAATTTTTCGCCTTTATTTTTCCCTTCATTTCACATTGTGTTGTATTCACATTCGCCATGGATCTTAATTGTGTAACGGAAATTAATTTTAATGTCTCATGTACACACAACTCGCCTTAAGACTTAACTTCACTACGAAAAAAAAACATTCGACATTCCTTTTAATAAATAGTTTTCTTTCTCTTATTTCCCATCTTTCAATTCGTGTTTTCTGTTTCTTTTTTCGGGATTTTTATCGTTCTTTCTGTTTATTTCTCTGCTTCTCATTCTCCTCGAGTTCATCTTTTGATGCAATGCGTTATGAAAATGCTTTTAAATATTTTTTTGTGAATAGCTTAAAGCATATTTTTCACCTTTCATTAAATCTCTTCGTTCATTTCTTTTTTCTATTAATTAATTATCGTGATTTAGACTATTTTTCATTTCTTAAAGATTTATTTTTCTTATTCCCCTTTTCTTTCGATACAAAAGTTGAGTGGAGATAGTAGAAAATTATTTTTATTTTGTTAATTATAAGGTGCACATTAGAACATGAATTCATGTTCATGATTTAATGGAGTGGAAATTTGTATGGAATGGAAACTTAATTCTCTTGATTAATTAAATGGAATTAGAGGAGTGTAGATTTATTATTGACTGAGAATCATTTAAGTCTCAATAAATCAAACAATCGACTACTTAAGTGGTTAACGAAACAACGCTGATAAAAATGATAAGCAAACACACTCACCGTTAAACTTCTGCGCTCGAGTTTGTAGTGTTGATGACATTTTGTTGATTGAATCACGGGTTGTTTTATCCATAGCTTGTCGAGCGTGAAGGGCCATCTTTTGTTCTATCACTGCACTGCAACATGATCCACCTGATGACACATCACAATGTCTAAGTTTTATGTCTGTAAATAGAAATTTTAAGGAATAAATATCATTCATGGATCAATTAAATTAATCTAATGCTTTTCGCATCAAAGTGTTAAATCAATTGGGAATTCATGCTGTCTCGTGAGATTTCTTTGATTGAGAACAGAATGAAATCTTCTGAGAAAACTATCACATCACATCACATCACATAGAAAAGATATGGTTAATGGCTTGCACACAATGGAAGATAAGGTGAAGAAATAGAGAAGCATGTGTGGAATGTTTATTGAATTCAGTAAACAATGATTACTCATGATGATGTCGGGGTGCTAATTGAACGTTTCCCTGCTTGCATCAGTTCGCTCTGTTTCTTGTTGTTATTTTTGTTTTTCGGCTTTTGATCCATTGCCGACTATATAAAAGTCAGAAAGTTTTTATATCGCTTCAATTTTTTTATTAATATTCGTTTGATAACAGATTAGAAGCTTGTATGACACTTTTCATGCGACAATAAACAAAGTACAGAAAGTAATTTATAGCCATAACAAATCTGTGAGCTTGACAAAGAATCTTTGCATCGGAAACGTGAGACAATGATGTCGTTTTATTATAAATACAAATCCAGAGAAGGTGTTGACTTAAGTTGCTCATGAAAATACTCAAATATTAAAGCTACTTCAAAACCAAATGATCATACACAATCGCGGCTTCTTCTTCCTAAAGAAAAACAATTTATGATTGTGTATTCTCGCATTCATTCCGCACCTATTCGATTGCCGTTTTTTTATTTCTAAGACATCGTATAATTCATTAAATATTTATTTTTTTCTTCTCGTATCGTGTCGTTATAAATTGGGGGAGACCGCGTAAGAATGATAAATTTTACTGCCGTAAAAAGAGTTTCGGATTTCTTCACCATCTAGCGCGTTTACACACGCGTTGAGAATGTCTCACGAGCTGCTGAATAATAATAATTTTTCTTTGTTGGATTCACATAATTCATAAGAGTTTCCTTTGTTCATGTTTAGAGCAAAAGGGGGAAGCTTTAGAAAATCTAATAAATTAAATTCATTACATAATAAAATTAGGTTTAAAATCTTCAAAGCTCGTTTTTCTAATTTAAAGTTTGTGTGTTCAAAATGAAATTAACTTGCTTAATGGTCACGCAACATGTAGCGAATGTGAAAATTTTGCTTTGACGTTTTATTTATTAATAGTCTAGACTGAAAGCCAATGAACTTAACACGCAATAATTAACTCGATTTTCGATTTTTTTCCATCCAAAGGATAATAAATGAGTCAATATTTACAAACAATTCAATGAAATTGGAATTGATGAGAGTTAAAATTATTTATTTATCTATCTCTGTTCGATGAAATCATCGTCATATTAACTTCATATTTATTCATATGTTTTATGTATTAAGAGCATTAACATAAATCAATAACTCAATAGAATTTTAATAGATTCTCTTCTCTTCTTCATTACTTTATTTTGTTTCATATTAAACATCTTTCAAGTACTTTTGCTTCAAGCAAGTTATTGCATGTTGAAGAAGAAAAAGAAATTTCAGCTTTTCAAATAATGTTTCATTTCAATTTGCAAATTTCTGCCTTGCTTTCGCACGAAAAGTATTTCAAATAAATCATAAATTTTGCCGATGAGGCAAAACGAAGCAATTGCGAGAAAATTCTCAAACTCTTGCTCGCTGCCACATTGCGTAAACACATTCTATACGAGTCATAAAACCTATGAAAATTGAGTTTTCCCTTTACCGACTTCGAGAACGAAACGAAGATATTTGCATTTAGCTTTGTAGAGAACAAGAAATTGAAAGAAACTTGCAAATATATATTTTTATTAGTTGTAGCAATATCTTCAACATTCAAGCTCCCTACCAAGTGCCAATACACGTATGCCCAATGAATAAGAAAATTCCTAAGAAAACTTTTTTGATTTATCATTCGTTTCTTTCTTTAGAAAATTTCCAACTTTTCATTCACCGCGAAAAGCGAGTTGCGAATATCCAATAGTGATGTCATCCCATGTCAAAATAAGAACAAAACTTGCAACTTGAGAAATTCCTTTGACAATTCCTACAGACAGAAATAAAATTCTTGAACAAAAATAGATCACAACTCTGACATTTTCAATTGCATTTCTCGTTGTTTTCACGTAAGAAGTTTTCATCTTGTCTACTCTATCATCATCATCATCATTAATCGTCGAGATGATAAACTCATGATTTCCTTTCTTTACGAACCACATGTCTGTTCAAAAGTAAAACTGAATGGAAAGCAATTAGAGGTCGAAGAGATGAGTTCAAGGACCTTTGTTCTCTGTACATTTCCTTATTTAGTTATTTAACTTATTTAAAAAAATATTTTCTTCTTTCCGAACATCACAGTCATTGTTTACATTTGCCGTCATGAAATAAAGAAGCATAAAATGATAGAAATAGAAATAATTTTCGCACGGTAAACCAATTAATTTGCTAAGCTCTCAAGGAGATTTCTTTTCCAATTCTCTCGACCCATTCATAAATTTCACGGGATGTTATTTCAAAATCTTTATTTTCTCGGAACACATAGAATCTCTCATTGGTGTGTAATGAGTCTGTAATTGGCGTGTTGTAGTGTGAAAGTATTTTTAGAATTAAATTTCCAGTCCCGTAGAAAATTGGAGAACAATCACTAGCGTGCTATTCAATCTGATGGTAATTCTTTGTTTATTTTAACTGACTGGTAGTCTAGAAGAATTCATGAATTGCGATGTTTATGTTAAGCACAACGAACAAGAAAAATTGTATGCGTTCATAACGCATTTAAAATTTTGGTTTAATTTTTAATTCATGCTAAATAAATGTTGATTTTACTCGATTCAAAACTAAAGCTGAAATTCGTGAATGCCCAAAAAAAGAAGCAGATAAATAATTTATTATGAATTAAACAGAAAAATTCGGGCGTTGAAACTCTGCTTAATTATTCCACCAAGAGTTCTCCATCGAGATTTAATTGAATGGAAGAAAATATCCACAAAAAAATTTCTTTTTCAAGAGCTTTGACAAGAGGCAATCAATCAATGTTTTTTTACTCACTGTTGATAAAGCGAGGACGAAAGGATTTCTCTTTAAGGACGTGTCACAGTTGAGTGCTTTGAAGATTGTAAAGACTCTGACAGAGCATGACAATAGCGAAAGAATAAAATACTTTAGAAAATGATCGATAATAGAATTGTTATTGCCACATGACTGACATATTAAAGAACTCTCTGTTTTACCCTTTTCTCTTCACCAGCATTTTTGAGAGTGTTCAACACAATGACCTGAAAGGACTGTTCATGATCCAAATCAGATATTTATGAAATATTCATTTTTCAATATGTCTAAATATCCAAATAAAACTCGAATAAATTTAACCACCAATTTGCAATGCTCTGCAGGTCATAACTCAGATTTGCCAATGATAAAACAAATTCTCATCCGCTGAGTGTAAATAAAAGTTGGAAATCTTTAATTTTAGAATCTTAATTAATATTTCTTCTTTTCCCATGCAAAAAAGTTATTAATAGAAATTTTCTTCATGTAATTGCAAAAACTCATCAATTTCTGTGAATCAAATTCAATGAAAATTTTCAAAGAACATTTAACACAAGTTATCGCTTTTTAGTTTGTTGGACGCCGCAGGGTGCAATTGACGGAGTTTGAGCGTACGACGAGAGGAAACGATACAATTCAGTGTTCATTTGTTGAAGCTATACATCTCGATTTATGGTGAATTACGCACTTAATGTCATGTCGAATGTTGTTTCAGATTTTTTTTGAAACACAAAAATTCAATAAATTTCTCTTGCCGGACCATTAAAGTTTGAAATTAAATTTCCATCACTAAAACCTTCATGGGGTGAGTTGAAGTCTGATTGACAAATTCTTTTCTTAAATGTGTTGTCAACAATCCAAGAGTATTTCATCAAACCCTCGTCTGAACTTTTCCCTAGTCGTTCAAGAAAGGAAATTGAATTTGGAACTTAAACATGTAAAATGCATTGCAAACATTCAAGTATTGATGGAAGCTGTGGTGAACAATAAGGACACAATCCATTCTATTAAAAGTCAATAAATTTCAATTAACTTTCAATTGAACTCATCGTTTGCAATATAAATAATTATAAATACTCAACATATTGAAATAGAATGAAGCCACTGACGTCAAAGAACTCGATACGAAAGGTTGAAATTAGATTTACCAAGAAGCTTCAGAAAACATATAAAAAAACCAAATATTAGCTCGGTAAACGAAACTCTTACACCACATCAATTGCCTTTCTTGTTTCATTTTCAAAGTTCAATTAAAAAGCGTGAATTAAATTGTTGACTGGAATGATGGGGGACGAGAGGTAAAGAGGAAAGAAAGGAAAAGAAAAAAAATCATGCAAACAATCGGTGAACATTGATTGTGAATTGTCGGGATGGAATCCCATGAAGATATTGCTCTTGAAGCCATTTACACCATTTGCGTCTCACGTTCACATCGTCTTTGTGTAATCCGATGCTGAGTCATTGTTATCTCTTATTGTGGACGACGAGAGAGAGAAAGAAGAAAAAAAGTTTTATTCATCGATTTTTCATAAAGCTTCAACCGCACGATCATCTTCATCATAATCCTATTGCTTCGTTCGTCCCCCACCTCGCGCGTAAGAATCTTCAAATCGACCAGAAATGGAAATCATCTACACTTAATGATTCTTAGCTCTTTTAATATTCTTCTCAACCGGTCACTTTACAGACACACTCCATAATTTTATTTAATTTTTTTTTTCTTCTTGTTGTTGTGTTTCATTGGCAATTAATCTGGATTGTGTCTGTTTGCAAAGAATTAGTTTTCATTTCATCTTCTTCTTTACTCTTTCTTTCTCGCTCTAGAAGTTCGTGGGAACACGAAACATCAGCTGATGAACGCTAAGAGCTTTTAATAATGTTTTTTTCGTTTTATTTATGAGAAATGTTAAACTTAAAACACATCCTGCGCGACATCTGGGCATGTATTAAATATTTGATGGACAACAGGCGTGACTCATGTCTTAACAAAATGACGTTTTAATTGTGTCGCTCTTTCAACCATCAATTCTTAACATTTCAACACAAAACAGGCGAAACCAGGATACTCATGTAGTCAGTTAAATATGTTATAAATAGATCGATTTTAAAGCCATTTAATTGAAGTTTAATACCATTGTGCTGAGAAAGGCCCAGCAGAATGTCTGTTGGTTAAAAGCGAGAAATAAAAATAAGTGAAGAAGAAAACAAGAAGAATATTTTCGGGATGGAATTTAAAAGTCTTAAAGTCTTTCGACTTCTTATTCCTTCAGAATTTAACCTAAGTAATGAATCGAAAGGAAGGAAAGATACATGATTGATGGATAAAGATGTAATCAATGATCTGAAATGGACATTTATTGTAGAGCTGTGCTGGTACAACAGAACTAAATTGAAAGAGTTTATGGATGTCCGAGAGACAAGAGGTTGTCGATCAGCAAATTATGATTTATGCGCAGTTTAATAAATTTGAACTGTAATAATATTTGAATTTAGCATCGAAAAATTCTCATTAAGAATTATGAATGGAAGTTTTGTTGATGGACATCATGTCGGGAGACCATACCGAATGCAACTTAATTGATACAATCACACAGCGCACACAGACGATTTCATCGCAACGAAAACATTTCTCAACTCACGAAAGTTATAATTTAATTCGATTTTCTTCTTCATTTCTTTCTTCATCATCTTTTTCTTTCTTCCAAATCTATTAATCACATATATTACACAAATAATTTCTATAATTTTTTAATAGCCTATCGAGTCTCTATCTATTACGCATTTATCTTCAACTCAAAATCGATTTTAAAATTCATCGTTCGAGTTATTTTGCTTTTTTCTAGTTTTTTTTTCTAGTTTTTATTCGGAGGATTCCATCGTGAGTCGATGAAATTTTATTGAAAGATTGGAAAACATCAGGGGAATAAAACTTGAGAAAGAGAGTTGTAAACAATTTTGATATAAGATTTTTTTTTGTTTCATTTTGATGAAGTCATGCACGGGACAAGCAGAAGAAGGAAAAGAAGACGTGAATTGTGTTGGTTCATGTCCACTTTGAAGTAACGTTTTCTGCTAAGGCTGACTGTGGAATTATGGTGGAATGCAGTAAATCGTTTGATTGAAAATAGCTACAAATTAAATGAAGGAGAAAGAAAGGTCTGAATTTGAGGTAAATAAATAAGTGTTGAGGGTTTTCAACAGGTAGGAAAAGACAATAATTCCAAAGACAATTTAACCTTCACAAGCATTTCTGACCCTTTTCGTATTTATAGAAGAAGCTTTAGCATGTTAACACGTCAGTTGCTCAACAGTAACCCGCAAAACCACTAAGAACTATAACACTTCATCTTTTCTTCACTGCTGTCGAATTGACAAACTGATTTTCATTCTTTTTCCAGCCAAACACAATAGATCGACAAACACATTAACGTGATTGAAAGATCATTAATTTTCTTCAACAGTAACAGTGACTTATCTCAAATCAGTCTCCGCCAGTTGAATCTACAAACAAAAAGAATTTTCGAAATGAAAAGTTTAGTGTTTAAGTGTTTTAAAGACAATGATTAATATTTTTCATAAAAGTATTTCCAAGAAGGAAAAGCGGCATTCAATAGAATTCCTTCAATTCAATCCAATTCTAATCTGTGACAAATTTAAGTTTTCTACATCATTTCAGTGGCACAATTCATCATCATCTCCTTACTTTTTTGAAGAATACCGTAGCATGAATTTTGAAAAGCATTGATAATTTTATGTTGTATTCTGACAAGAATCCTTAAGCCTCAGGCAACCATAGTTGACAAATTTCTTTTGAAAAGCCACATCGCGTGTATCAAAAACCATCATTATAATCACAAGACAAAAAAACATTCCTTGAAAATGTTTTCCTCTGTTTCAAGTTGCGTGTTTGTATTAAAATCCCATTAAAAGAAAACAAATACGGCTCAGTTTGAGAGTGAAATTAATTTTCTTTAGCTAACTTAATTTTCACACCATCACATGGCAACTTCCAAAGTGGCTCAGACATGTAAACCTGTTAGGAATGTAAATAATAATCCGTGAACGGTGCTGCCGCACACCACGCTCGATGATTCATGTGACAGTTTTAGACGATAATTTTCATCGAAATTGGTATTCGATCTAGAAAATTATTCATAATTCGATCGTTCATTGAATTGGGTAAACTAAGGGAAGTCATAAATCATCAAAATAGGTGAGATTCTCGATAATTTCAGGTCTCAATATTTCACGGGTTAATTGAAGAACAATGGGATGATCGAAGGAATATTTTAATGGACGTTTTTTCACTTCTCCACTTCATTTTTCCTTCAATCTTTTATGAGACCACCCAAAGGAATGAGAATAAAAAAAGAGAAGCAACAGTCGAGGAAGTGCCATTGTTTTCAGCAAACAAAAGCATGTTGCAAATGCTTGACAAAAGGATCCTAATTCCTCTTATGTATCCCTTCAATTTGACATGCACATCATCCTTCAATACGAAAATTAAGCGTTAAAAACAACATTATTGCAAAGGAATTTATACTGGGATGCAATAATGGAAGAGAACAATTTTATGATGAATCAGACAGTGGATGGAAGAAGAAAAAAAAGTGCAACATAATGAAACAGTTCATGGTGTTTATGATGATGATGATGAATAATGACACTGAATAAACATGCATTATTTCTCGATACTTTTATTCTCTCGGCTACCTTTTTCTCGATTATAACACCAGCCGTCCCTCGTAAAAGCGGTTTGTAGGAAGAAATTCACATAAAATGTCGGATACATTCTTAAACATTTTTCATCATAAATTTGAAAAAAATACTTTTTATGATCATCGTTATCAGCATTTTTCCTTTTAATAAATGTTCTCAAATATTTGCGAAACTTCTTGAATGGTTATCAAGATCTTTCACCCGATAAAAGAAGAAAAATCTTTTATCGTTCCACAGAGCATAAATTCATTTGCTACAAGAAATATAAACGACGGAATGTTGAACCTTTAAAGCCCGGGGAACAATAGACAGTTTAGCAGGGCCAACAATAAAAGGAAGAGAAACGTCACAAATAATTTATTTATTGTTCGGGACTTTACCGGCCGACGATTCAGGGACTGAACACTGAACACCGAACAGCTTTTCGTCTTAAAGAGAATTATTGTTTTTCTTTGTGTCCTTTTCTTTCTTTCTTACACGACACACCAGTCATCCATTGTTAAAACAAAATGATTTTCACTTCAACAAAAAACACAAAATATGAAATTGTGAATGGGATTTCTTGTTTGGGGACGTCAAGAGGATGGGCTAAGGTTGAGAAAGTTCTTGTTGAAGGTTTTGCTTTTCTTTTTCTTCTGTCTTCCTTCATTCAACATGACACAATTGTTTATTTCTGGAAGGCATTGTTACCTTCAGCATCATCACTTTGCCAGACAGTTTCCTACGAATTAAGTGAGTCGTAAGAATTTTTTCTCATTTCATTGCTTTTACCAGTTTGCTCGGATATTTTATTGTTTTTGTCCATTTCGAGTAGCCCACGCCATCAAAAGAAAAATAATAAAAAACACTCATAAAATGTCATCAACACTCATATCGTCTGTTGATCATCGCGACGTTAGCTCAGAGGTCTCATAGGTAAAATATTTTTATTTTTATTAATTAATTTACATAATAACGCAGTAAAAATCTCATTTTATGATTATTCAAATTGATCAGTCCATCTTGCTTGATTTTCGACATCTTACGACTTAGAGAGTTGAACAAGTAAATATCAACATATGTCGACATCTTTTCTTAATATAAAAGTATTTAGTCAGCGAGAAATGCGAGCATAAGTCGAGAGATGGAAAGAACATCACTTTAAGCTGAACTCAACAATTGATGGGGAAAAAAGAATTTTATGAGGTTTTCGCTCTGCGGTTTTGGGCGGTCATTAAATTTCAGGGTTAACCGGTTAAGAATCAATACACTAAATATTTGTAAGTCTTAATAACCACGTTTTCTTGTAAAGCATTTCTGTCTTTAAAAGATGTGCAATGAAAGAAAGAAAAGAAAAAAAGTTCTTTGTTCAAAATTTGTCATAGATAGCAACTTTTTAAATTTTACGATGAAAAAAGTTTGAGTTGTAAAGTTGCTTTGAGGTTCAAGACGAAATTTTTTATTAAGATGGAATATTTTAGGAGCTGTTTGAAAGTATTGTCAATCTTCACTTAAGAATCATGCAGAAAATAAGAAAACTCATTACTCGAAATAATTCTTTGCATGTTTTCTGATACCCTTCAAGTTGAGATCACTTGAGAATTCTTCTGTTTAATTCAGTTTATTCTTAGTCAAGATTTGAGTGTGGCGTGATACAACTGAATTTATTGCTATTTATGATGTTTTTCCCCATGATACAATGAAAAGAACAGCAAGCTCCATAATAGCTTTCTTTTTAAGACATTCTAAAGTATTCACAAAAACGATTGAACACTAACAGAAATCCACTCTCAATGTTTCATTCAAGAAGCAGAGAAAATATGTAAGAAGGAATTACGAATCTTTATGCTTTATGTAATAAATATTCTGTACGACTAAGTCAAGAAGAAAACCTTAAAAGCGAATCTAGAATAGAAGTCTATATGTAAGAGAAGGGAACAAGTAGATGGGAAAGACTATGAATAGGTAATTACGTTGCATGTGTCTGATGAATCGCTTCTAACCTCTTTGAAATCATCATCAAATCGCATGAAATTTAGCTTCACTAAGTGTACAAGCCATAAATTCTAATTTTAGACAATCAATTTAATGCCTCGAAGCTTCCTTCCTTTCCATCAAGAAACTGAGCCCCACGTTGGTTTTTTGCCAAACTTTTATACTTTCAGTTGTTTTGGCTAATTGATCATGAAAACGCTGAGTTGCTGTTATGTTGAAATGTTGACTGCAGTCGATATTAAATGAAGGGTGTATTAAATTTCATGGGAATAAGTATGATTTTTATTTTCTTTCGTGTTGGACGGTTGAAAATGCCGATGGGTAAACATCGTAAATAAATTGATTTCAGATTATTGGTCATTTGATGATTGAGTAAAATTTCAGTGGTTTGATGGCGTTAATATGACTCAGAATATTGTCAAAGATCAACAAGAAACATTCTCAATTTGTTATATCTTCCCCTTTTCTATCTGAGTAATGAAAAATAAAATGGTTTCAACCACTGCCAGACATTTCTGACAATAAACAAAGAAAACGGAAGTTGCTCGTAATTTGATATTTTTCTACAGCATTGGATTTCCTTCTACTCTTATTTCTGTCATTAGGCCTCTAATGTTCGCAAATAATTCAAAATGTCTTTCTTGGACTGCAGCTAATGAAATAACACATCGGTGAATGTTCTCTTTAGTTCATGGTAAGCCACATAACGTTCATCATAATAATGAAATCTCAAATTACATCAAAATAAAAATATGAAAAAGAATTCTTTGCTCTGTTGATTGTGCAAATATTGTGGGTAACGCGAAGGGAGCGGAACTTTTTTTTTGCTTTTATTTATTGCCATAGTCGTCTGCTTTGTCGTCTCTAGTAGCATGCCTGCCTTCTCATGCATCGTTTGAAGTTGTGCACTTTTTTTATGCCATACAAAACCCGATCACGACGAAAAATGTTTTTTGTGGTTTGTCAGACATTCAGACGCACAAATCAAAATTAAGCGTTTATTTGAAAGCAACAAAGTCTGGAAAACAAGTTCAAACTTTAAATTGATAAATAAAATAAATGCAATTTGCTTTCATTCCGGTTGTTTCCTTTTGTTCAGTTTAAAAGTAATTTCTGTTCTTGTAATAAATCTCCATTCTCAATCACAATTTCATCTTTCAATTCCGCCCAAGTTAATCGCTGTCGATTTGCTGCTTTAATGAGATGCCATCAGTCGCAAATGGGAAGATTCAAAAGAAAAAAATGTCTTCAAAATTTTGTCTCTGACAGTTTATTTGATGAGACAAAAGCAAATGCTGGAGATGAGAGAAATCACAAGATAAGCAAATGAACGGGGGTGGTAGAAGATGTAAAAAAGTCATAACTTTATCTAGGCTTGCGAAGACGGCCCAAAGAAAACTTTTTAATGTTGCTATAAAATTAATTAAATCACTAT
Source organism: Clunio marinus (assembly GCA_900005825.1). Taxonomy (NCBI): domain Eukaryota; kingdom Metazoa; phylum Arthropoda; class Insecta; order Diptera; family Chironomidae; genus Clunio; species Clunio marinus. Next base: position 109,331 of record CVRI01000065.1, on the reverse strand, counting down.
GTGCGAGAAAAGTAATTTAATTACCAGCCTTGCTTAATCATTCATTGTCACGCTTTCAATCATTTTTCTTCTTATTGGTCACCGAAATAAAATTTATTTAACGCCAGCTTATCTTTATAAACATCAACAGTATAATTTTCAAACTTTACAAAAACGGAATCGTCGCTTTTAAATGAATTTAATTTAATTTGAATAAAAGTTTAAAGATTTTCCTTTTTCGTTTGCTTGGGCAGCTGGGAAAAATTTCACGAAATAGAAGCAGTCAAACTGCATTCCAATCGTAGCTTTAGGTAAAATTAGCAAGCACAGAATCGGAAGGCGAAACTTCTTAGTCCTTCGATCAAGACTAAAAAAGGAAAGAAAAATTTTATTTCTTTGTATAAAAGCACGTCGAATGAAAGAATCCGTGAAACATGAAGAAGACTTGCGGTCAAACGAATAGAGATAAAGAAAAAGCAGAAAAATTTCACTTAATTGAACAAACATGTTAAATTCTTTTTAATTTCGAAGATTTGCTTTTTCACTTCATTCTCTTTCTTGAAATGCAACTTAAGGAATCCAAGTAAGAAACCACAAAGAAACTTAAAGAATGCTTAAAGCAGAGATTTTCTTATTCTTCATGCGAAGATGCTTTGTGAGAAAATTTCTTCGGTTTGTTCTTACATGGAGCGATCATTGAAGTTTGATGCATTTCGCAATTGTATAAATGAATGTGGTGAAGAATAAAGAAAACTTTAAGATTAAATTAAAAAAAAGAGATATTGGACAGCAAATAATGAGTTTGTAGGCAGAAAAATGTAATTTTAAGACCCATGTGAATAATTTGAAATATAATTTCATTTTTGTGTATTAACATTAATCGCATTTATGTCTGAAATCAGCTGATTATTCAAGTTGTTTTCAACATCAACCTCGACCCTTGTAGAATTCATTTCATCCTTAGTTATATTTGAATATTTACGTTCTTATCAATTCGAACTTTAATTCTGACAAAATTTATTATTTGCGTATCAAAATTTTATTCCTCGCCCTTCGAAATTATTTCCTAGGTTGAAATTTATTGAAAGCAATAAAAAGTTTATTGTAAAGTCATTAGAAAGGAAATTTCATTGAGTCATTGAGGTATAAAATTCAAGTCCTTTCACTTAAATATTTAAAAAGTTTCTAAACACTGCCAGTGCTTAAATCTTCAGCAAAAAATAAAGAAATATCTGAGATAGCCGATGAAATAATCTTGGAATATACACGACAAAGGCCTCACACAAACGACGAGAGAAAACTTGAATGACCGGTCCTTATGTGAGATCGTATCAGTTCATATTTTTTTCGTTCCACAGCTCACCATCGAGCGTATTGGTGCAATCTCGATGACTAAGAAGTGGCAAGAAGAATGAATTGAAAAAAGAAAATTTCTTTGCTTGCCTTTTGAAATTCCATCTCAAACGGTGCGGTGCACACAAATAATCTTGCTGTCGTGATCTAATTAAATCGACAATGGGATCAAATTACTAACAAAGCCATTATTTCAAGCACATCCTTGGCCTCATTTAATTAAAGAGCTCGAGCCGTCGTCAACTCTTCCGTTTTTGTTTCTTTTCATTCAACTTTTTATTTCGATACGAAATTCCGCAGTTCTTCGTCTTCCGTTGAACATATTTTTATTTATTTATTTTTGTCATCCCACGCATATGAAAACATAAAACTTTTCATTGATATTTGATTGTCTCAGTCGTGATTGTAATGCGCATTTTTATTTTATTATTCAACAATCAAAAATCATTCATAAAATTTAATCGTGACTCGCTCCATTGTCTCGCACTTTACTTAATTTTTTTGTTGTTATTTCCACCTGATGACGACTCTTGAGATTCTTTAAGAGACAACTTCATTATGAATTCTTCACAACACTTTGAAAAACTGCTACACTTTGTGTAAGAATTGACATTAAAGGGCTCAACTTAAATTTATTTACTCTTCTTTGGTCACATTCTGGTCACGACGAGAAAACTTATTCATGTCTTTTGTATTGATTTTATGTCCATTTGTTAATGTAAATTTCTTCAAAGCAATTCTTTATAAAAGCAGAAGCTAAGAAAAGGTCATCAAACAGTATTTTCATCTCGTGTGTATAATTTTGTTGAAGAAACTTAAAGAATTTACCTGCAGTAACTTGCTCAACCACGCAATTGTCGACAGTGTCAAGTGTCTGGAAATTATTTATTCAACATCGTCAAGATAATAATGGTGGCTCGTTTATTAACACACAACCCACGCCATCATGTCCAAAGCGAATATCAATTTCTTCGGATCTCTTACGGCGTCTTTGAACCATCTTTTTGTCGTCAACGAATTGCTTAAGCTTCATATTACAATTTCTTGAGAAAACAACTCTATTATGTCTTTCTCTCCATAAAAATCTTTCTTCTACTTCAATAGGTCTCGTTTTGTGTCCCCAAAGACTCATGAGTCGAGTTAAAGCAAACAGGGAAACAAAAGTCAAAACACTTTAACCAATATCTAATAAAAGTTAATTAATTTTATATTTTTTGAGATGCGATGAGATTCAAAATACTGATGATGATATTAAGATTGAAATTTTTATGACCTTTCTCCGTTCATTTCAGTCCCGTCCCGTCAACATGTGTGTCTGACATTCATTTGAGGATGTGACAAAATGATTAAAACGTCGAAAATGATTTCTTTGACGCCTTCATTAAGACACATTTTGCCTTCAAGGAGAAATCTTATATTTAATCAACCGTCGCAACGCTAATGCTTATGATTTAATTCAATTTTAATTATATTCGGATTCTCGTTTAGAACATGCGGTTTGCTACACATTCCATCTTTCGACGGTTCTTTTAGTTGGATGAAAACATTGTGTGCTGCATGAAACGGAAACCCGAAAGCCAAATTAATTGCATATTACATTCTGTTTTCTCATTCCATTAACCACAAAAAAATTCTTTTTCTTTTCTCTTCTTGTTCTTCCTTGACTCACTCGCGCTCATAAGAATTCACAATCTTACTCATTGATCAATAATCGTTATTACATTTTGTTTCTTATGCTCTCCTATCCTATTCTTCTTTTACCATTGTGTTTTGCTGTTAAGTTCCTTGAGCATGAAAATTAATCGAAGAGAAGCGGAAGGAAATGAACTAATGTTACGTCGTCTATTGCTGGATGTTTTAGAAAGGAAATTATTATAAGAAAGCAAAAATCACTGTTACGTCATTGAATATTTTTTCCCATGACATTAATGTGATGGAAAATGAGCTTCAGCAATCGGTGATGAGAAATGAGAATGGCTCAAAGGATTACATTTCAATTTTATATTTTTTTCTTGTTTTCTGTTTTCTTTCAATTGTAAATGTTTAGTTGCAACTGATGTTTAAGATTCAAGGTATGAAGGAGCCATTTAAATATTTATTGTATAACATAAAAGCGAGAAATCTCTAATTTCATAAACATCATTGTTACGGGAATAAAACTTCCACTGACGATTAATTCTGAGAATAAAAAAACTTAATGGCTTGCACTTTTTCATTTTTCATCATGTTGCTTTTTAAAGGAATCCCCAAAAAAAGCAGAAATAAGTAAAGAATGGAAAGAAGGAAAGTCTTTTACTCGAAACAATTCTCAAAAGAATCCCTGATTTTGCTGTTTTGTGATTGGAGGCGTAAACCTCTGATCCCCTCGATTATTTATACTTTTTAGGCTTGTGAAATTTAAGCACTTATTTCCGTGCAAGGAATTTGGAAAACGGAACCTCAAGGCATTCGTTTATTCAGATGATAAATTGAACTCAGTAGATTTGTGTTTGCTCAGCCGCATATTTACCATCTTCCGACACATGGTGTCAACGAGTTTTTTAGGAAAAGAGGTGGAGAACGGGACATTGAAAATCAATTCCGAATTTTCATTTACACCCACACACACTCACACATTGTGCCTTGTCATCAAATTACATTAAGAACTTTCCGAAAGATTCAGCTTACGACACACTTTTCTGCATAATAATCAAAAGGGAATTCATGTTACAATAATTCTAATCGGAGACGGATGGAAGTGCCTCGAGAAGTGCTTTAAAAATTGTTTACACCTGCTCGAGCAAGCGAGAACATCCATATTGCGAATTAACTAAGAGATGCCATCTCACATCTTCTTCCCTCTTTGCAGCAACACATTACTTTTCATTTCTTCTTCGGAAGAGCGAGAAATATTTAATTTCCGCTCGGCAAACAAACATTCAACGAATCCATCATCGCAGATTTCTCTTGAATGATTTCCATCTCACATCTTGAAGATAAAATGCAATGAAAATTATTTTCCACAGCAAGAAACTTTAAACATTTAAGGATGTGGAAGATTTCGACGTTGGTTAATCTTATTTGTCAAATTTTTAGTTTCGTAAACTTTTTAATTAATTATATAAAACATTGAAAATATGTTGAGCTTCAATGTCTCGTCAGGTGTAGAAAATCTCATGAGTGAAATATGGAATGTGGCAGAATGAAAATTTGTTTTGATGTGCTTAAATTTTCCATCTTTTAGAAAAATTTAGGAAAACATAAAGCTTTGCACTTCTGATTGATGTTACTTAATAGAACCATAAATTTTGTGATAAAAGGCATGAAAGTTTAATTACAGTTTCCTACTCTTAATTACTGAAGCTGATGTGGCAAAAACCTTTTATGAACTAAACAAAATTTGAGTAATTTAAATAATTTTCATTTCTCTGTGTTACAATCTTCATTAAATAAGAATGTTAATGTGTTGTACTCTGAAATTAATCTTTGATGCTTCAATGTGACATTTTAAAAAGCAGAATGGTAAAGTGGATGTCAGAAACGAGTTTGTAATGATTTTATGGTCTTCTGTTATCCACTGATAAGTAAAGTGTCATCGACTTCATAAAAACGTGACGAGAATTGTTCATGGACGTAAAACGATACTTCTTATCCTTAAACAATTTGCACACCACATCATGATTATGTTGAAGTTAACTCAGAAGCGATAACTCAACGATAAAATGAAAAATTAACAGAAACTAACGTCGGATCATTCCCCAAGAAATTAAAGCAAATCAAAACATTCTCTCGATTGACATGAAAATTAAATCTGTCCGAAGAGAAGTCAATTTAAATCTCATTTCATTCTGTCAATAGCACGTTTTACATTTTATTTTATTTTTAGGCGATAATCAGCTTAAATGGTTTTTAGCAAAACTGTTTTCCCTGTTTTTGAATTCTTTACTTGTCCTCAAAGGCAACGCCGACCGCGGCTCTAATCAAATGATTGATTTTTGTTGTTGTGCAGTTTTAAATTTTATTCATCTCGATTATTCCATTTGGTTTTTCTGCAGTTATCTCTCTAATTTGTTGTGCTGACTATGATGATTGGATGGAAATTATGTATGAAGCTGCTCTGTTTGATATGTTAATTGACTTGCTGACTAACCGACCAGGGTTTTGACAGATAATAATAGAATAATTATTATTATTAATATTACTTGCTAAACTGGCATAATGACACTCGCAAAATCAATTTTCATTTTCCCAATATTTTCAACTTAAATATAATATTTAAGTTATTTTAAAATAAAGATAATTAGATACATTAAACAATTTTAAATCTTCATTTTTCCTTTTCCTCTGAGCGTCTTCAAACCAACAATCAACAAAATTCATTTTGCATAAAATTAAAATAATTCTGCTGATATTAATTTTTTTTTTGGCTGTTTCAAGTGTGAGATTTTTTATTGGAATTGTGAGAGATGATATAAGACTTTTGAATCCTTTGAAGACACCGCATATCATTTGTTCTTTGCGAATACGACAATCTCCATCATTTGCAATTTTTAGCTTGATGCTTCATTCATTCAATGTTAACGGGAACAACGACTTCGACTAAATATCTGTTGTTTCTCATGTGAAGGAATGTAGTGGAAATAAGATCACAAAAGAACATAAAAAATTCTCATCTGCTCTTGAAACATGCCCAGAAACACCTGTCATGCTATAAAAAATTATGACAATCTCCAAAAGCCCCGAAACCTTTCATTGAAAAATGCTTTCCTGGTTCGTCTTTCTTCAATCGCATGTGTCGGTTGTAACACCACACAGCGTGCTTTGTTTGTATCTTTTCGTACCTAACGGAATTAATTTGTGCTCGCATCATCACTTTAATCTCTCTGAAAAGTGACGTCGAGACATGCAAATATGATGAATGGTACACCCAAATCCCTTTCAGAATTTTAATCGCACTACAAAAATCTGGGATGGACTGAAATCTTTCATACAGAGCAAAAAGAGAAGAACGATATTCAATGAATGGATACAAAATGTTTAATTTGGCATTTTAGGGAACTATTTATGGAATGAGAAATGTTTTATCGTCGTGTAAGGAGAAGGCTCAGTACGGATCAGTAAACATTTCATCTGTAGGAAAACCTTTCAAGTCGTTGTTAAATTAATATTTACTTTTGTCAGCCCACTTCTTCTGCTCGAGTTCTAATTTACCTTTTCCTTCCAAGTCCTTATTTTTTTTTTAAGTTTATTTTGAAAGCACTCAAAACCCCAACAAGGGCAAGGATAAAATTTAAATCTCGTTTACATCTCATCCCAACTATGTGAGCAAACTTTAAGGCTTTAATTGAAACGTTTTTCGGTTGATTAATTCCAAAGAACTACAAAAAGGTTTGCTAAATTCTATCCTGAAATGTTGAGAAGCAAATCCCTCTTAATGCCATTGAGATCAGCTTATGTGAGGTTTTTACAGAAGCCATTGAGGCATCGAGTAAAAGGAAAAAAAGAAACATTTCCTCATCCTCATCATCATTCTTTAATACCTGTCTTAAAAGCATCTAATGAACCCAAAAATCCATAAACAGGAAAGTCTTGCAAAAACAAGAATTCGCATGCATTTAAATGTTTCTGAACATTTCAACTTTCTCACAGTCTCAGCAGAATCTGTGGGCGAAAGAATTTCTCAAATTCGTTTTCCTTTTTCGTGATTCAAGAATGGAAGTAAATTCTGTCGCGGTCTCGGACACGGTTCTTTTAAAATATTTAATTGATGTTTGCGATTTTAGTATGAATTTGGTTTTTATCTCTTTTCAGTACAACAATTTAAGGAATCATTCGATATTGAATTGAAATTTTGCATTTTAATCATCAAATAACAAATTTTACTTAATGACATCATCAATAATTGACCCCAGGAAATTATTTACGATCAAAATCGCATTCTTGCTAATTTCTCTCATTACATAAACGCAAAATGTCATTAAAAATGATATTTTTTAACTTTTTTCTTGTTAATTGCTACAAAATTTATCTTCATGTTAAATTAAAGGAAGGACAAGCGAACAAAAAGAACTGGAAGCATTTCATTCTTGCGCAGTTGTTTCGACTGTTTATGGCTCCAGTTGCTCTAGAGCATTCAGTTCTTTTCAACCTGAGAATCCAGCCGCAAAAGTACATAAAATTCAGCATTTTATTGCGATAGCATGAATAAGTATTCTCGGCACTCGCGAAAAAGCAACTACGAAAATAAGCAAAAGTTGTTATGGTCAATTATAAAAATTCCTTTAAGGTACAGTGTTGATCATGAGTTCATTCTTACATACTTACTTACTCGACAGTTATCACACAACTTGCGAAACATTTTGTTATTAAAGTGAGCATTTAAAATTAACAGCGGAAATATTTTATTGATTATGAATCAACATCGTAACGAATGAGCTTCATCAGACGCTCACAAATCTTTTTAAATATTAAACAAATAAGAAAACAGAAGAGAAGATTCTGCCATAAATTTACTGAATAAAATTTTATCTAAGCTTGTAAAAGATTTTTTTCACTCGTTTATTTAAAAAGAAGAACAGCAAGACATTTCGTAATCGGAAGAAGAAGGAGCTCATGTCGGCAGCTTGTTAGATTTTAGCCGGCAAATTTTGTTTTCTAATGAAAATTTAATATTTTATTTAAATAACTTTTTTGTGTTTCTTAAGTTCTGAGAGCCATAAAATGAACAGAGTTGAAATTATAGCTTTTGTGCTTTCATTTCACCTTCGCTTCGTAGCAGTTTCTTATTCACTCTTTAGGTTTATTAGCCAAGAATCACTTCTTGAAGACTTCGTCAGTTCGTTTCAACATGAAGAAAAGCAAAGGAATGCAGCAAAAGAAGAAGAAATTGAAATTAAAAAAAAGTCGAAAATGAATCCTGAAAATCATTGGTTACAAAACACAAATAATCGTGCCGAATCATCATCTTAAGAATGTGTCTTGAAGGACGGGAATAGGAGAATCAGAATGATCAAGAATCAACGTGTTTTCTCGCGCTTGTCTTCACTACGATGGAACATTAATTGCAGCGCTGAAGAACCTTTTATTCTTCAATGATATCATTCAACGCCTCCGAAAAACATGACTGAACAAGCTTTACAAACTGATTTAATATTTAATTGATTCCATGAAACTATTTGATATTCATTGAGGTGTTAAACCGCAAACAAATTAATGATTGTGGTTGAAAGATGTAAAATTTACATTTCTATCATTTAATTCATAATTATGATGAGTGAAAAAAAATACAATTAAAAGCTTTGTGCTAATTTTTACCTCTTTCGGTTTGGAGTTAATTGAAAATAGTTTATAACCGACCATTTAATTGAAATGAACATTGATGTTTTATTTATTAATTAGCTGTCATACGGTGTGAGTTCATTCATCATAAAATCTTGTTGTGAATGAATTACTTGCTAAATATTCGAGTCTGTAAGCCGGATAGCGATGATTTCATGTGTGTGATTACTTATTTAGTCAGCAATCCTAAAGTTTACACACAATAATACTTAGTTTTTGATTTGAAGAAATATCACTAGAGTCACTTAATAAATATTCGGAAATTTCGACATCTGAACTTCAAGTCCGACAATGTCAATCTTCATTGTGTTGTTAATCTGAATTGTCAACGAGAGTTGAATCAATTTCTCTCTACACCCGCTCATTGCAATCATTTGTCTTCTATTTCACATTAATTAATTTGTTTTCTCGTTTTAATCCCCTTTCACAATTCACACTAAACTTCAAATAATAAAAAAGATTTCATTTCATTGCTAACGACTTAACACAATTTTAATTCCATTAAACTACTTAAAGTCATTTTTATATGAAAGCGAAATTCGTTGACGACCAAATTTCTTTCACAACCAAAAAGAGAGAATATTAAAAGACTTTAAATTGAAACATCTTCAACGCTTTGAATGGTGCCGGCTTTTGTTTCAATCTATTTCTGATGTAGATAATATAAGGAAAACGCTTTTGAATACGAAGCATTATTAACCGTTACCATACGCGCTCATATAAAATGTAAATTAATTGAGTTTAATTTTTCTTTTCATCTTTTTTTTTGTCTTTATGTCTTTTCATTTAAAAATCGATCGCAATTTTCTTTCTCTTTCTCTAAGTCTTCTTACAAGACGCCACGACTTTCAAGTAGTCGCCTGATGGAAATTAATTTAAAATTGAAGCGTCTCTTTCACTCCAGTCATTTGTAATTCGATTAAACTTTCGATGATCGAATTGCTGTTGTTTAGAAGCTTTTAATAGTCATTCATAGTTATGGCCTTTGATAATGTCTCCGAATTGTGTCTTAAATGAATTAATGAACAAAGTTTTTGTCTTTTCAAAATCCTATGAATAGTCTTTGAACTTTAATTCTCTTTAATTCGTTATAATCGCTAAAACAATTAGGAATTTTGTAATAAAATTCATTAATTATTCATTGAGAAAGTAAACGTGCACATTAGGCAAGCTTTTGAACTAATTGAAAATTCAAATTGTTGCTTAGAAGATGAAATTTCATCAAACACTCTGATAACAGTTTTGAACCACTTAATTTATGGCTTATTAATAGGATTTCTAAGCGAACTGCGGTAAGGGAAACATCTGGTGATGGAAACGAATTAATTATTTCTTGAGTTTATCTTTTCCCTCCTAAAGTCATTTTCTGAAGTGGATGAGAAAATATTTTCCATGCGCTTTTACAGAAAATGAAAATTTTAGAACAACCAATTTTAAAATAATTTTTCATTTCGAGAATAAACAAAGGAATTTAAAATGAATTTCGCTTCGCTCAACACTTTTTAAGCGGTTTTTGAACAATGAGATATTTGACAAACAATCTTCATGATTTTCTTACTGCAGCTTTTAAGATAACGACGTTAGCATCAACAAAGAAACAAAAAAAATTGTTTTAAAGATAAACAAAACTTGCACTTGACTTCTCTGCTGTTATTTTATCCTCAAAAGTTGTTTGCAAAAGTTTTACCATGAAATAAGAAACGATACAAGATCCTTCATGAACGAACAGGTTGATTTTATTACATAACCGAAAAATTCATCAGATATGTGTGCGTGTGTGTGAGTGCAGCTAAGACAAGAAGACGAAGAAGTTAACTCAATTTGTGACTTTAGTTTTACCTGTAAAGAGAAAAAGAAAGATTTTTCACATGAATATATAAAAAATAAAAAAGTAAGCTGGGAAAGAAGTGAAGGAAAAAGATTAATAGCACTAAGCGAAAAAGAAGCAAAAGTAGAGAAATCTCCTGGGATGACCGAAGAAACGAATGAGAGATATTTGTGTATTCTGCTTGAAGGTATTTTTATTCATGTGCTGTTGGCCCCGAAAAAGGAGAACCAGAACAGGGAGGAATAAGTTGTTATAGAGTTTTATGGCCTTCTTCATGTTCTCCTTTATGCTATTCATGAGGCATTTTCGCCCTTTATGAAATATACTTTTATGATCATGTTAAACAAGTTTTTGTCGAACTTTGGTTGTCTTTGAAATCCTTTGCTTATGCTATTCGTTCTCTTTTAAACATTTAAATATCTTTTCTTTCATGTATTCAAAGGAATTTCTCATGTTTGTAAAAGGATCGAAAAGATGCTGGGGTGCGATGGATGATGATAATAACGATAAAAATATTTTTCGTTAATCTGAAAGGCAAGAAACTCATTCAAAGGAAGAGAAGGTCGAATACAAATTTATGGCTTAATTATTTAATTGAAAACAAGCTTTTTGTATTAAGATAAGAATGAAATTAATAATTTAACTTGTTCGTTCAGGTTGAGCGGAGAGTGGAAATTCAAGAACAAAAAGTAATGTTTGACCTAACTTTGAGGGTGAAACTTTCAATTTCTTCCAATCAATTATTTATTAGTTTCACCTTACAAAATCTAATCTTTTATTCAACGAAATTTTCTGAAAGGTACAACTGACCCTTAACTACTTTCATACGCTTTCGAGAACAGAATTTTCACACTTCAAGTGACAAAATGAAGGTTTTCAATCTTATCCGAATTTGTGACACTTAAAATTATTGAGCAGCACTCGATTGTTGAACTTCGTTTTATGTCAATAACATGAATGTTGGTGTGGAATGATGGAATGTGCTTCTAGCATTTCTTCATAACTCATGAAGAGTTTTAACTGCATCGTGATTTAGATTTGACTTCATCTGGCAAACACAATCATACTAAGAAATTCTTAAAACAAGTAAATATGGTAGAAGAGAATTTCCAGCGAAAAATTTCATTTCGACAAAATTTAATTGAATTTTTTCCCAAACTCTCCGACTTCACGAGCACAAACAATTTCGATTTCAAGTATTTTTCTTCTTTATATCTTTTTCTCCTTCTTTTTTATTTTAATTCAATGGAATTTGTATCAATTTCTTGTGTTGTTCGGAACGATTCTCAGGTCTTTAGGGGGCGAGAGCAAAGAAATCTCGTTCAACTTAAGAAGAAAACAAGGCAAACAATCAAATCGAGAAATAAATCTTTGGATTTTTCTTCTTGCTTTTCATGGAAAAGAAAGGGAACTGTGAGAAGAAGCAAGAAAATATTTCGAGATCAAAACTTATGGATAAAGAAGCGGTTTGATAGTCAAATTTATAAAATTGTGCCTTATAAATGTCCTGGTCATGAAATCATTCGTGAACCTTTAATCAGGACATTTTGATCCAATTTATTATGTTTCCAGTTCAAAAGCGAATCGGTGAGTAACAAAAGGAAAAATTGGGCCGACAGAGGAAAGGAAAAAAAAATTTGTGAACCTTTTTGGAATTTACCTCACAGCTCGTTTCACTAAAACAGAAATTATGCTGTTTTCCGTCTTTCTCACATTCATTTATGTTGGCAGTTCATAAGTTTTCGGCCAACATGAAGAATATAAATGTAGGTTGAGTGACCAATGCCATTCTTATTCAATCCATAAATGAGATTAACGCTTTATCACTGAATATAAATTAACTTGGTTAGTTGTAGTCAAGTCACTTCCATTCGTATCGTAAATAAACTACGCCTTTCATCAACTTCATAATTTGATTTGTACAAGTGACGAATTATTCATTGAATAACATTTTTTATTATTTTTCTTACTCTCTATAATCAATTTATGACGGATAGGTAAAATTACATTTTTTTTCTTTTTCTTTTTATTTCAAAAAGCAATTAATAATAATCATTCATGCGATAGAACAATGTTCACCCCCTCAACTCAAAATCGCACCTCTAATGAAAGGGTTGGAAAGACGAACAATTCGAAGAAAAAGAATAAATCATTAGACTTATTTTCACATTCATTAAACGCGCTTCTGAAAATTAATTTTCCCTCATTTTAAGCTTCCTGTTGGCTTCGAAAAGTGCGTAAGAAAATTTCTCAAAGTCACACTTCAAATAAAAGACTGAAATAAATTTGTTTGACCAAAGAAAGCGATCCTTAGTCCATTCATTATAATTAATGACCTCAAAATCGCAATGCCGCTCGATTATTTATTTCATGGGAACAACTTAAAGCAAACTCTTTCATTGACCGTTTGGCTTTCATGTTTGTGATACAAAAGAATGAGAAAGAAACAGAAAATGTAGTCAGAGGGAGAGAGAAGGAAAAAGAAACTGAGACTTCATTAGCGTATCTTGAACAAGAGGCGAAAAACAAAATCCGTGTATATTCATGCCGAAAGTTCTTTCAATTACCCGCTATGCATTTGAATGACTTCCTTAGGCGCTTGCCATCTTTTCATTATTTTTATTTTGTCTTCATTCTTCTCATCATCATTTTTTTCTCCGACTGAAAAGGAAGATTTTTTTAATAAAGTTGTCTTCTTTGTTATTCAGACGATCTGATTGTGGAAAATCGAGGCATTTAATGTGTTTGATCGGTGGAAGTATTTCCGTGATAATTAAAATCGCTTTTTGAGGAAATTGATTTCTCGCAGTTAAATTACATTCTCAACTGTCTTCTCGACATTACGCTTGATCATTTGATCAGTGTTTATACATCAATTATTTCCAATTCCATGCTTCGCTCGAAAGAAAAGTTCTTCTTCAACGTCTGTTCACTCAAGCGCGACTCACAAGAAGAAATGAAAAAAGCTGTTGAATCTTAAACTGACCATAATGTTGATATGAGCGATAGCAGTGGAGACGACGATAAATGCTCCGACGCAGCCAAGCAGAATGGAATTTTCTAATGCACTTAAGACAAAAGGAAATGCTCAGGGATGTCAAGCAATAAAAAAATATTCATCATCATCTTATGACGAGAGAATAAAGTGGAGTCAAGTTGTTTCTGACCATTAACCATCGCATATCACTTCCAACTTCCAACGCACCGGAGATTTACGATTTTAGATAAGAATACACACCGTAGTCGAGTGCGAGCCTTTAAAAGATTGACTCACTTCACTATTGTTGATGTACATAGATGAAAAAGAATGAGAAAGAATAGAAAAACGACAACATCATCATGGGCGATGGGCATAATACAATTATCGTAATAAAATTCATATTAAATTAGACGAAAGTGAGTGGAATGAGCAGTAAAACAAAAGGCGAAATGTGTGGAATTGCCGCCACTACGATGGGAGAAATTATGGATGCTAATGATGTTATTAAACGTGAATTTCATTCAAAGGCAGTTCAAGAAAAAGAACGAAGAAAAAAAAGGTTCAACACCTGTATGTCTGATAGCTTAACCCCTGATTGCTGTTACTCTTGCATGTTCGCGTCCATTTCTTTCATGACTTCGGTAAACTTATATTTTGTTGTAATCGGATACGTTTTCGATATGTTTCTAACAAAAAGAAGAAAAACTTCTCTTTTTCTTCTTGTTTCCATCTCCAAACAAAGGAGAACCGAAATTTTTTTCGGAACATGGACTTTTATCTCCCCGCGCCGACCATTTAATGTTGAAATGAGTTATGGTTTCATTCCGGTGGATGAAAAACGAGTGAACCCATCTCCCGATAACATCGAATAAATTCGGTTCTTTTTTTCTTTATGATTTCTCTTCAGTCAAATGGAAAATTGAAAGTCACTGATTTGTATGTTTATGATAAGTCTTAGGTCGCAGTTAGGTGGCTTCTTTACGTCTAAGCCACTGGGATAAAGTTATAAAAAGCTCTTAAAATTCCTTTTTGTTTTCGGCCGGTCGGGTTGAAAGATCTGAGGATATAAAACACATCAACAAGAGTCAACAATGAAATCCGATAGCTGAGTTAAAGCGCAGAATAAAAATGTCTGTTCATCTCTCGACGTTACTTTTTTTTGGCCTTAACTTCTGATCGCGGACTCTTGCTATGGATGATGTATGTAATTAAATTCAGAAAATATTTTATAACGTGCTAAATTCCACTCATACGATCTCGCTTCACGACTCGACGGCGATGGTCATTTTTTTTCTGTGGTTTTATTCTCATCTGAATTACTCATAGTCTCGTCTCGATGACTTTCCACCCGACCGCTTATTTTTTTCTTTCAATTCTTTAAAGATTGTATTGGAAACAAATTAAATTCACTTTTACAATTTATGGGCTTAATGGGCTTAAATGAAAGAAGCAATTCTGATGTCAAACATTTGATGCCATCAGTTCAACATGCTTCTGTTGTTGTTATTGTTCATGTCTGTTCACAGTTGCTAAAAAATCTTTTTTCTCTTTTCGGACATAAAATGAAATAAATGCTATAAAGAGTATAGAGGGAAAGACATCATAAAATGTCATAAAACATTCTCTTTCAACCCCGTAAGATCATCTTAGAAAGAAAAAGCGTTCACCATGACAATGACAACTTTATTAGGTGTAAACAGAAAGCATTTGAGTGCGGGAATGAATTTATTGGAGGTATCAGTTTTATTACGCTTTTATTGCACATGAAAAGAAAAGTATTTGACAATCTACTAGTTGTAGATACAATAACTGCAGGTTTATGATATGAAAGTGGAAAAAATGCGCAATGGGTAAATTGAAAATTATCATTTATCAGAGAGTAAGGTAATGTTAATTAATTTATGGGCGTTTAGAGTATAAAGATTACCGTCTCAACATTAAATGCTAAGAAAAGAAAAGATACCGTCAATTAATCGACTTTTTTGCACCTGCCCGCCTCTGTGTATACATTCAAATAGTTAACTAATGCTTTTTACACAACAATTTCTTACCCAAAATATTTTGTTTCGAGACGAAATTTGTCGACATATAAATAAAGAAAGGAAGAATAATCCTAAAACATCCATCAAAGCGATATTCATTTGAGAGTCTTGTAAAACCACTCTTCTCATTTGCCGAAGGGATTCATGTCCATTCTTCGTCTACCTATTATGCTATTTATTTATTTTTCTATACCTTACATTCCTTCTTTATTATTTATGATCGGTTTTTTGACTAGGTGGCCTCTGTAGATATTTCTTTCTCTTTCCCTCTTACTCTTTCTTAGTCTTTTGATTGTTGCTGTTGATGATGAAGTGTACACAGAAGAGAATCTTAAATTTCATTTATCTTCTTCTTCGAATGTTGATATAAGAAAAGATTCTACAATATTTAGTTCTAAGTATATTGCATGAAGTTGAGAAGAGAGATGAAAATGGAAATGGAAATGAGAAAGAGCATAAAAGCAGCCATCACATAATGCAGCATAAATAGTGTAATAAATTTATGTTAATAGTGCTATTAAATGAGAAACTCATACACGGTTGCACCGGCATTAAACACGTCTTAAGCCTGAGAAATGAACTCTGCTGTGAAAATAACAAACCAACTACCATTGACTGCTGTGACGATCCACTATTAATTCAAATCATGAGCTTCTTGGGGAGGATCAACTATTGACAATAACTTCTTTCTTCTGACTTGGCTCATAATTTTCTATGATTCCTTTTTTCCCTCCATCGCCCCCCAAAAAATGTTTATTTGAACGACATAAAATAAACATAAATAAAAGGTAACAAATTGCCTCTTAAAGACTAGAAACGCAAGAAAACTCGTTTTAGAACATCGTAAAACGTGTCGAGAGTGCTGATAACGAGACTGTATTGTAAATTTTTCTCATCCAATTTGATTATTCCAAAAAAAGAGCATTGAACGAAATTTCTTTCCCTTCTAAATTGATTACATAAATTAAATTACTAAAGTAATTGATGCATTTAAGAACTAAATTTACGAGAGTCTCAGCACCTTTTTACAAACAATTCAAGTATTCATGATCAAAACATCAGCTGATGAAGTAACAATTCAAACATTTCCATCATGTTTTGCCTTCAATCGTCATTATTTTATGTTAGGTAAATATGATTGCAGACAACTTTTAATATTTGCCATTCGTTTTCGCTTTCTCACAACATCATTCATTGAGTCTTGAAGAATTCCGAAGAATTTTTACACCTCATGATTTAACATGTTGCATCGTTAACGCTTGCAGTATAAAAATCTACCTGTGGAATGCCAAACTTTCGATAAATGTTGCAATTTATGCAATGATAGCTGCAATCTCTTCTTTTTCATCTTTTTATTGTTGCGTTTGTTTTCATCTGATTTTCTATGAAATTTTATATCTATGTATGTAAGTGAATAAAGAAGGATACAATTCTTCACTTTTTTTTCTTTAAATTCTCATTCCCACTTCTCTTCTGTATATTTCACCTTTTTTTCTTCTAATGTTTTCCGACTGCATGATCGTTTCTGTTCCGTCCAAGTGTGAGAGTGAGATGGCGCAAAAAAAGACCGAACGTTGAGGAAATTAAAGAATGAATATTTCTGAATGTTTTTTCTTGTTCTTTCATGTTGTGCATTCGACAATGGACAACGGCAATGAGAGCGAGAACAAGAATGGGAAGAAAAGAAAAAAAGGCATGAAGAATGCACATTCGAGTCCGATGTAGTGGTGATGTGATGATCTTCAATAAAAATTCTTCATTATTACCCGAAAAAAAAAATCAAGCAAGAACACGAAAATAAATAAAAAAACATTGAAGAATTTCAAAGCATAAATATACGAAAAAAAGGGCAAAAAGAATCGAAAGAAATTCTCGAGGATTGAAAGAGATTTCTCAGACAGTCATTTTACTTGTTTGGCGCCTTGACGATCGCTTCGCAAAAGAGAGAAAGAATAATAAAAATGAAATCAGAACGAAGAGTTTCTTTGAGTCCTTTCGGGTGAGAAGAATGAAGAATTTATTTCTCTTGGACTGGTTGAAGATTTTATTTCTTCATCTTCCTTTCTTTCCCTCCCATTACCGACTTGATACCTTTCGGTTAAATTTTCGCCAAACATAAGAAGCGAGAAAACCGATAAAAACAACGAAAGATCCAAATGATGCCTCTGCACAACCATCAAACACCATTAAAATTACACATATTACACACATTATGGACCCTGGCTGCGCTAAGCTTAAAAATCAAATGGAGATGAAGAAGTAAATTGGTGTTGTGAAACCATTAAATATCATTTTGCTCAGGTCAACGAGATATTGGACGAGAATCTCTTCTTACGTTACGGCACAAATTACATTTTCTCTTTTGTCTTTCTTCTTCGTTCTTCTAAGTATGTTTTGATAATGAAATATTCACACATTTTCGGAGTTTTCTTCCAATCCATAACACGCGACGTAGCGATTATCTCTGTTCATTTTTCGTTATCTTATCGTTACTCAGATTACAGATGATGATTTTTTTTTTACTCATTTCAACCGAGTAGGTCGATCGTGTGGGATATCGGATTTTGTTGATTTCAAGTTAATATATTAAATATTTATTTCCGACGCAAATTGGATTAAAATCATAGGCAAAAGAGAGATGAAGCGAAAAAGGGAAGCAATTAGCATAATCAAACATCTGACAACCTGAGTCAAAGCAGAAACAAGAAAAAACTTTTTATTTTGAAAATGTCAGCATCTGTGAAATGTCGCCCTGTTCGTCTCTTCGTCTTTCACATCACATTACGTATCGACAAATCCTTTTTGTTTTTCAACGTATACTTTAAAACACATTTGGGTTCTCTTGCTTACTACTGTCAACTTTCTCGCATAAACGTATCGCAAATATATCGCTGTCGTGTGTTCACCTAACAACCCTCCGATTTTCTCTTGTCACTTCCACCCATTACGCATTAGAATTTAATGTAATGTTTTGAGTTTAATAAGAATAAATATGGCCCATACTTATTACATTA
Source organism: Clunio marinus (assembly GCA_900005825.1). Taxonomy (NCBI): domain Eukaryota; kingdom Metazoa; phylum Arthropoda; class Insecta; order Diptera; family Chironomidae; genus Clunio; species Clunio marinus. Next base: position 90,818 of record CVRI01000065.1, on the reverse strand, counting down.
TTTCCAAACGAAAGCCAGGAAAAGCCGGAATAGCGTTAGGGAAAGAAAATCGATGTCGGTGGGTTAGAAAACTGAGAAAGGAAACTTCCCTCGACAATGCCGACGAAGTAAGAAGCTTGAGACTTCTGACACTCGTCGTTTTGATATTAATTGATTTTTTTTTCGCCTCCGTTCAAAGGAATACACTTTTTTAAGAATAAATGTTTGATGTAAAGACGGTCTAATGCTAAACGTCAACAAATTTTCTTCATAAAAAGGGTGAAAACATTGTGGAGAGGAAAGGAAAATCAGAAAATGACTTCACTAAGTTCATCAAAGCTATTGCTTTGACAAATCCTTACCTTTGATTGGAAATTTCGCAGGTAAATCCTTTTCAGCGATTCCTCGTTGTGAAAATAAATTCATAACATTGGAGCATATTGGTTCATGACTGCTGTTAGTTGATGAAAGCATAGAAGGAAGAGTTGTTGATAACGTAGATGTTGAAAATTGACAATTGTTCAAGAGAACAATCAAAATGAGGCAGTAACTCAAACCATTGAAAACTTTCATATTAACACAATTTTTCTGTGATATGCCCAACATTATGATCGTAGGATTATTTTTCAATAAAAGAATTATCTTATCGACTCGTTATACACATTAATATCAACTGTCAAATCAGAAACCAAACTTTTTCTTATCAATTCACAATAATAAACCTAAATATGCAGATCCGATAATATTAATTTTATTTTTTCCTTCCTTAGAATTTATTCAGAATTTTTTATGCAACTTTGAAACTTTTTAACTTATTCACCACTTTATAAAATTGATCCGATAAACGCCGATATTTGACGAGAATTACGACACATCAATTATTCAGAATCCATTAGAACTTTAATTTAAAATGAATTTTTTAAACCGATCGTTGAAGAAACACAACCGTTGTCTGCAATGGTCTAAACACGTCTGTAAGTTTACTCAATTTTTAAAGAGACAATTGCTTGAATTCTTTGTTGAATTTGAAACACTTCAAAACTTGCATTCGAGAGCTCAAGAGAGTAAAAATGTTTTTGAGAACTTTTTTTTGTTGACATGCTGGATCATCAACTGACATTATGTTTTTACAATTTCTCGCGTTATTTCAATTGAACAGTTAAAAGTGACGGAAGGAAACAACATAAATTATTAATTGTTTATTTTATTTTTAATCAATAGACTTCATAATTTGTAATTGAAATTTTCCGGTTTGTTTACCAAAAACACTAACCGCTCATTTCACTTTCAACTTTGTTTCCCTTGTAAAAAAATTCGTTCTCAAAAGTTACATAAAAAGTAGTATGCTACTTGTATTCAAGAAAATTCATAATTGTGACTTAAAATCAGCTTAAAGCAACCAGAAAATATGTTTTTGTATGTGAATTAACTTCCATGTGAAGCCATATTGCTAAGAATTCAAATAGTTTTACATTTTTGAAAAATTCTTTCAAGCTAAGAACTTTTACCGGCGCCCTTGTCTCCGACAACAAAACAAAAGCAAAAGGGACAGCTCAGTGTTTTATAAATTCATCGATTTCATAAAAATTTTCAACGTTTTAGAAATAATTAAATAGTTAAAAGTAAATTTTTGTAATTAAATGAGGCAATAGATTGTAGTAAATATGTGAGTTGATCAATTTTTATTGGATTTTATTCATTTATGTATAAAGTTCTTTTAACCAAGAATATTTTTAATTTTTAGGAAAAATTATAATTCAATTTGTAGTCTCGTGATACTTATATGTAGTATAAATTTAACACACGCAGCTAAAAGTCACCCAATCACAACATTAATTAATGCAAAATGGAGCATAACACCCATTCAGTTGGAAATTGCTGAATATTTATCTGACAGTTCAAATCAGAAATTTTGGATCTTCCTCGATGAGTTAGCAAATTTAAAAATTAATCTTGATGATCTGGAAAATGATCATCAACGCTATAAAGCTTCAATAGATGTTGCTAGTAATCTTCTAACTGGTGCACAATTAAAATTGTTGAAGTTGTCGTTATCGCTTCATTCGCTTACGCCACGCATTCAGTCGAATTTTATGATTGCTGATGACATTTTGAAGCATAAAGATTGCAGAGAAGGATCCAGAGCATTTGTGATTATTGGGAGCGATCTTGTTTGCACTGTCAACGAGTTGAAAGCTAAATTGAAGCAATCAAAAATTGATTCTGATAACAATTCGGAGTTGTATAGTTTTGATCACATCTTTCCTGGAACTGAAAATAATTTATTGACAACGACACTTTATGGAGAAGTTGGAAGTGCAAGTTTTAATGAGTTCCATCATGTGATAAAGAACGAAGCATTAAATGGAGTGATCAAATATGTAGCTCGTCATTTTATCAGACATCGATCAGAGACAAAAGTTCGCCTATCTGGATACGGAGTTGAACTTCATCTCAAGTCAACTGAATACAAAGCTCAAGATGATTCACCACGAAAAGATAAAGATGAGAACATTGACGGTGATTCTGTTGAGAATGAAGTTGAAGGTTTTAACTTTGCAACACTTCGAATTCGATTCCCACACTTATCACATTCCTTGGACAAACTTCGCGGAAGTTTATTGGAGAAAAACGAAGAAGTCGCACCATTGAAAGCTTGGGAATTCCAAGAATTGGGACTTCAAGCTGCTGAACGAGTTGCTTCCATTCAAGGTGAAGAAGCTTTAACAATTCTTCAATTTACAGCACAAAACTTCCCAACACAAGCTAAAACTTTAGTCCACACTCAAGTCAGTGAAGATTTTAAAATTGAAATGAAAAACAACATTGAAGTGTTTGGTCGTAATCTCAACCTTCAACCACCCGATGCTGCTTTGTTTCTTAACGGAATGTATTTTGATGCTGAAACTTTGGATCTTGAGACATTACTTGACACTCTCAAGAAAGAATCGCTGACTCTCGATGGTCTCAACAAGATTGGACTTCATGGAACCGCATCAAGTCCACTTCTTGCACTTGACTTTGCATCACAAGCGAAAGAATTTGCGATGGATATTCGAGACTCGGCAGTTATTTGGGTAAACGACTTGGAAGTTGATAAAGAATATCGAAGATGGGGTGGGAGTGTAATGGACATGCTGAGACCAACATTTCCTGGCATGATGAGAAGTGTTCGCAAGAATTTCTTTAATCTTGTGCTGGTGTTTGATCCCATCAAGCCAGACGCTCGTGATCTCATTCGAATGGCTGAAAGTTTTGTTGTCAATTTAGCACCAATTCGATTAGGAATTGTTTTAGATACACGAGCAGGAATTGGCAATCTCGATTCACTTTATCGCACACTTAATTGTGCCTTCAATTACATGCAACAAAAGAAAGGATCGAGAGAAGCTTTGAGCTTTCTACTCGACATTTTCTCTGCAATTGAAAAGACTGAAGATTTGACTTTGGCTGCGATCAAAAAGATTTTCAAGAGAACAAATTCAAAGCTTACAATTGATGAAGTTGACGATGCACTTGGTGAAGATTCCGATTTCGATTATGGACGTCAATTATCAGAGGAATTCATTGAAAGGTTGGGAGTGAAGAAAGTTCCACAAGCGCTTTTAAATGGCGTTCTTTTATCGGAAAAGTCTTTGAATCGTGATGAGTTTGAAGAATTAATTCTAACAGAAATCATGCAACAAACACCAACACTTCAGAAATCAATTTACAGAGGCGATCTAAGTGACGGCGAAAATGTCATCGACTATTTAATGCAACAACCTCATGTCATGCTTAGGTGAGTTGATTTTATTCACAATTTCTAAAAGTTTCACTAAAATTTCCTTTTTTTCTAGATTAAATCAAAGAATTCTTTCGAATGATGAAAGTCAAAGCTTGGACATGCATTCGGGAGAAGCTGCAAAAGATATCGAAGATGTGAAACTTCTGGCAACACTTAACAATGAAGATTTAACAGCAACAGTGATGAAGCATATTAAATATTTCGATGCAAAGTACTCGCAGGAAAAATTTATGAAGAACAAACTTCACTTCTTGACGGTTTGGATTGTTGGAAATTTGAATGAGAAACGTGATCGGGAATTATTGATAAACGGATTAAAATATATAAAATCAAATAGCGGAGTTCGACTGACATTCATTCCGAATGCTGATAAAGATGCGGCGATGAGTGTTGGAAGGGATTACAATGCAATTATTTGGAGTATGTTGAACACTTTCGATGGAAAAGAAGCAACCGAGAAAGTTCTCAAATATCTCGAAGAAGACGACAAACAATCAATGACAGATAACGTTAAAGGATTTCTTCCAACTGCCGAACTTCATCTTAAAATGCTTCGAATTTATTGTCAACGTGTTTTGAAGTTTAAAAGCAGTCAGACAAGTGTCATCACAAATGGAAGAATCTTCGGGCCACTTGACAACGATGAACTTTTCACGATAGATGATTTTAATCTTTTAGATAAAATAAACCAACAACAATACATTTCGAAAGTGAAAGAAGCTTTAAAAACAATCAAAATAGAAGATTTTGATCTTGAACTGTCGTCTGATGTGATGGTTCGTTTGTTGTCGTTGCTGATGCCACGAACGTCATCAAAAAATCGCTTTAACATTCCAACAGAATTAAGAGAAGATTTCACTGTTGTTAAACTTCCACCGAAAGTCAAAGATGAACCAAACTTTAATATTATTGCTGTGCTTGACCCAGCATCGCGTGGGGCGCAAAAATTGGCGCCGCTTTTGATTCTTTTACGTCAAGTTGTTAATTGTGAGTTAAAAATTTTCCTTTGTTCCGTCGATAAGCATTCAGATATGCCAGTAAAGAATTTCTATCGTTATGTGGTCGAGCCAGAACTTCAATTTACACCCGAAGGTCGTTTAGCAAACGGTCCCGTTGCGAAATTCGTTGGAATGCCAGCAAATCCTTTGCTGACACAAAATCTGGCAATTCCTGAGAATTGGATGGCGGATTTAATGCGATCTGTTTATGATCTCGACAACATTCGTTTGTCTGACATTGGCGGACCAGTTCATAGTGAATACGAGCTTGAATATTTGCTACTTGAAGGACATTGCTTCGATACAACGACCGGATCACCGCCTCGTGGTCTTCAATTCACCTTAGGAACAAAAGAACAGGAAGTCGTTGTTGACACGATTGTCATGGCTAATTTAGGATATTTTCAATTGAAAGCAAACCCTGGAGCGTGGACTCTCAAACTTCGTCATGGAAAGAGTGCTGAAATTTATGATGTGACGAACGTTGAAGGACTGAACACAATTCATTCAGTCAACGATGGCCTCGTGTCTGTCGTCATAAATAGTTTCCGTTCTCATGTGTTGAAAGTTCGTGTCACTAAAAAACCTGAGAAATTAAACGCTGATTTGTTGGGTGATGAAGAGCAAAGTGGAGGAATTTGGGATTCAATCACAAGTACATTTAGTGGATCTGGAACTGAGACAACTGCTGAGACGATAAACATTTTCTCAGTTGCTTCTGGTCATTTGTATGAACGATTACTTCGCATCATGATGTTGTCATTGCTTAAACATACAAAACAACCAGTAAAGTTTTGGTTTTTGAAGAATTATTTATCGCCACAATTCAAAGATTTCTTGCCAGCGATGAGTCGCGAATATAACTTTGATTACGAACTTGTTCAATATAAATGGCCACGATGGTTGCATCAACAAACAGAGAAGCAAAGGACGATTTGGGGCTACAAAATTCTTTTCCTCGACGTTCTCTTTCCTTTGAATGTGAAGAAAATCATTTTTGTTGATGCTGATCAAATTGTTCGTGCTGATATGAAAGAACTTTACGATATGGATTTGGGTGGTGCGCCATACGCTTACACGCCTTTTTGTGATTCTCGAAAGGAAATGGATGGATTTAGATTCTGGAATTCGGGTTATTGGCGGAATCATCTTCAAGGACGTAAATATCACATCTCAGCACTTTACGTCGTTGACTTGAAGCGATTTAGAAAAGTTGCTGCTGGAGATCGCTTACGTGGACAATATCAAGCACTCAGTCAAGATCCAAACTCTTTGTCGAACCTCGATCAAGATTTACCCAACAACATGATACATCAAGTTGCAATCAAATCACTTCCACAAGAGTGGCTTTGGTGTGAAACATGGTGTTCCGATGATGGGTTAAAGCGAGCGAAGACTATCGATTTATGTAATAATCCATTAACAAAAGAAGCAAAATTAACTGCCGCACAAAGAATTGTGCCCGAGTGGAAAGATTACGATAATGAAATCAAAAGTTTAATGGCTCGTTGGCTTGACGAAGAACAGATGGAGCAAACGACTAATAGCAAAAGTGCAAATGGTAAGAACAACAATAAGAAACATTTTTATCTCTCGAAGATGTCACGAAGACAAAAACTTCTCGAATATTTCTTTTTATTTCTACGTTTTGCTTTTTATAGAGAAACCAAAAACACAAACGGATGAGATGTCGCATGAAGAGCTGTGAAACATTCTTTTGAGACCTTTAAGAGCTTTATCACCGACTCACCATCACTTTCATGAAAAATTCCTCTCGTTTTTCTTTTTCTGCTCACAATCTTTCATTCAACGACGTTATTCTAGGAAAGTTTTACGAATTTGTTTTCCCTTTTATGCCTCAATAAAAGTTGATGAGAATTTCTTGGCTATTTTAACATTGCTCGCATTCTTATCATGATTGACTCGAAGACAGCATCATACTGTTGTCAATTAAATGAATAGTCATTGAGTCTTTGAGTATATTAAAAAATGTCTTTTCAGGTGTCTCTGTCGCTTACGTTGAACATAAAAATAAAAATTAATTTAAACATTCAAAGTATTTCATTTGAATTCTTTTTTTCTTCTGAAAATCATTTAAAAATCATAAAGCTCTGTTAGGTTATTTTAGAAAGATTTTAACTTGAAATGATAACAATAAAAATTTGTTTTCTCTTCCCGGGAAATATTTTCTTTATTAGCACATCCAACCAACCACTTTCAGTTCTTCGTTATACGTCATCATTACATTATAAATGATACGAGCTCTAGAACCGAGGAAAAATATATTCTGAACCCTCCTACACTGAGGAAAGTTTGGTGTTCTACTTGATACGAAACGTCTCTTCAAAACAGAATGCGTGGGTGGTGGAAGAGAGCTAGAATATAATATTCTTTCCTTCTTTCCCCTCCAATAACGTTACAAAATAAATTTTCATTCATGCTTTGGATGAATGAAACACGTCGATGCATGAGTATTTGTTCATTTCAAAGCTGCCTCAAGGAATGAAATAAATTTTCTTCTCAACAAGCATCTGAACGATCCTTTCTTCTATTCTTCTTATTTCTCATAATTTCAAATCAATTTTTCAACAGTGAAGGTAAATTTCAAAGTTTTCCTTTACAAACTTTAAGTAAACGGAAGAAAAAAGTTTTTTTGTTGAAATGTGTAATGAAAAGTTTATTCCTTCAATCGGAAAATTGAATACACACACCAATGCACTTGAGCTTTTCTTTTAGCATCACATTTAAGACTGTCGGAGAATATTCGTCTTTACTTTTTCTCCTATCGAAAGCTTCACATGCTTAAATAAGTAAATGTGTCGAGTATTAAAACATTTGGAATGGGAAAATTCTCCGTCGTAGTTTTTTTTATGAATGAAAATTATCTTCCATTGCCTTTTTCTTCAATGGTTGGTTGGTTGGTTGTCAAAAGAGTGATATAATTTATATATTTAAATTAATTCACAATTGACGCTGTTTACTTACAACAACAGCTGACACTTTCTAAATTTAATGTTGACAGAAGATTTAATACTGAAAATTATAAGCTATAATGATATATTTATTACTATGACTGAAAAGAAGACATTGAAGTAAAGAAATTCTACTTAGAAGTAAATAATCTAAAACAAAATCTAGATTTTCCATGTTTTCATATTTCCTTTTCCTGGGAAATTATTTCATCTTTGCAGATAAAATTATTCACAATTTAATAAATTAAGACGCAAATAAAATGTGTAAAACTTTGAAAATTATAAATTATTAATTATAATGTTTGAGAATTTTAATCTGAGTTAGATATTTAATTCATTATAGTATCGTACACATAATTTAAGATTTTATTGATTGATGCTTATCTGAATTTTCTATGTTTTAAATCTATTTTTGTTATTAAGACATTTCATTTGCTATTGAACATTATTAGATTAAGATTTAAAATTGTCTCAAAGGTATCTAGGGAAATATATTAATTTAATTTTCTTCGGTGAAAAGCAGAAAAAGGGGTTAAATTTGTTCAGACCAAGATCTCTATCTATACATATTTATAACTCCCCTGAGCAAATATTTTGCCGAATTTTGTCCTTCAATTTTGTATAGGAAATTGTGATTCGATGAATATATTAATATTATATAAATATATTTTAATATCCTGTCTATTTTTATACATTCTAAAGAAAACGTATTGAAAAAACTTGTCATCTTCTGAATGAATTCAGCACCGATACCGATTTCAGTTTTTCCTTCATCCCTTTTCATTATTGTCGAAGAATATTCGTTGTATATATGATGATGACATGCAGGTTTGTAATGAATCAACCATTCAATTCCACATTCACTCATTCCATTCAACAGGCTCTCTGAGTCTACAAAAGAGCGCAGGCAAATGTGAAGAAAAAAGAAAAATAAAAGATATCGTAATGTATTATGTCGTTATCAGCAGGGTTATCAGCAGCAAAAACCACGAATCCCGGATTGTTGAACATTTCATTGAGAAAAAACTTTTCGTGATTCTCTCTCGAATTTCCCCTCTAAGCTTTTTCATTTTCCTCTCACCACTAACATCATCAAACGTCAGGCTCGTGCTTTTCTGCTTATGAATAAAAACACTTCATAGCCCGATCTCAGAATTCATTGAAGTCTCGAGAGAAACAGTTGGAAAAAAAAATTTCTTTCACTTTGTGAATGAGCTTTTCTATTAAATCATTTGAGTGGGAAAAGGAAGAAAAAAGTGGAAAAAAAGAGAAAGAAAAAAATAATAAAGATTCAATGTGGAAAAAGAATTGCAATTTGTGAAAAAGTTTTTAGCCTTCCGAGATTTATTGATTGTTCAAGTGAGTGGATTGTAGAAGATAGAAGAAAAAAGAATTTTTAAAATATCTTACAAGTAGTGAAGAATTGTTTTATTCCTATTCTTATTAAACTAGAAACTCTTGCACATTCACTGTTTAAAATTTGCAAAAATGAGCTTTCAAGTAGCGAGAGAAGTGTAAATTCATCCCCCAGTAATTTTTCTTCCAATGGATTTCTCTTCGTAACCCGAGTTTGTCGCAGTCAAGTGAAAAATTGCGAAACGGAAATTCTAATTTTCTCTCATTTCTCGTTGAAATGATGGCTTTTCATTAAATTTAATTTACCCAACAGTTTCCATTTGCCGTTTCCTTTTACTCCGTCCCTCCCATCAAGCGGTCCCGAAAAAAAAGATAAAAGTGAAGTAAAAATTCTTTGAGGGCTGCTTGTTGTGCGAGTTTCTTTCAACTTTTTCCGTTTTACTCACAGTTGTCTTTCTGACGTTTTTTATTTTATTTTTTTCTAAAAAACTTTTCAACCCAGTCCCTCCCTCGATGGATCGGTATAAATATTGCAAAAAAAAGTTTACATTTTTCTTTCTTTTTTAATTTCGACGTTCAATAGAAAAAAATGAGCTTAAAAACTTTTCTTTTTTTTCCTTTCTTTTTTTCTTGATATTCAACGCAGTTAAAAACTTTTTACTTGGAGGGTGAAAAGTTTAATGAAAATTGTTTTAACACGCTTTCCAAAGGAATGAATAGGAAAAAAAAGTTGATCGTTTTTGTTTTCTCGCGAATTTCTTTTACGCAATGTTTCCGAAGAAATTAGCATAGTTGCCAGAATCTTCAACAGTGTTAAGCATCTGAAAATTTCTGACAATAAAAGCTTTGTTTGTTACACTTTGCTACTTAACTTGACATCTTATTGACAAAAGTTTAACTACCGAAGTCGATGTCAAAATAAATGAAACGTTTGCTGCCCAAATTTATTAAATTTCTTTTCATATAAAATGAAAACTGCTTTCTACATTTTATTGCTCAATTTTTTATGTTGAATTAGAATTTTAAAAGCTTCAGTGAGCATTTCTTTAAATGATGATATCATCATAAATTTCCTTTTTCATGCTATAACTTGATTCACAAAACGAGATGCCGCTCGTTCCTTCTCCATTAAAACAAATTCACATTTACGTCTCTGCTCATGCGATTAGTGGGATGAAGAGAAAAAGGAAAATGTATGGTTTAATTTAATTAAAAATATTTGCTTAGTCACATTTAAATATTTATAGAAATTAAAACAAAAAAGAGATGAAAAGCTTACAAACTGGAAAAGATGTTGAAAAGGGGGAAGGGAAGGTCAGTGAATAAACATAAACTAAAAGTTAGAAAATTATCTTGTTATAGCGAAAGCAACAGTGTCATTAAAATGAATTATAAGAGTTGATGCCATCAATGGCGAGTTCAACCCCAAAGGATTTCCACTACACTGAAGCTTTTGATGAAACTGCTAATTTCGTAAAAAAAGGCAAAGTCATCTTCTTTCAACGAAATAGCTTAAGCTAAAAGCACATAAAAGCTGGTTCATTCATTCGCAAATTGACCAATTTCTATGGAAATTAGAAAGAAGGATCGCTTCTTTTATTCTCATCGTTAAATTTCTCTTTTTTTCTTCCTTACACATGAATGAAAGAATATAATATAATGGAAGCTATTGCTAACTATGCACTGCTTAATATAAACAGTCGACAGTCTCAAGGGAAACAATTTGCGCTTTAAGAGTATTTTTTACGTCATCAAATCTGTTGTTCACGCGCCTTTTCTATTCATTATCTATATTATATTGTGGTAGATACTAAGCTGTTGATGTGTAACAGTCTAAAGCTTTTCTTTTCCCCTAACGTTCAAGATTTTCAATGTCTTCCCATTCTCGTTATCTTCACTTCAAGCTCAAACATTTAATACTGTTGATCCTTTATGAGGGAAGTCTACCAAATGCAAAGCTATTATAATACAAATCCGTCAAACTCGAGAGGATGGTTAATGAGATTTTTTTTCACATCTTTCGCTAACAAGTTGATGCCTGGCTTCGGTTGATGTTGTAGAATTATTTATTGCTTTAAACTTTTTCCTCCTCACTTCAAAGAAAACAACAAAAGAGAATCCAAAACATTTTTTTTCTATCCTAAAAATTATTTGATACGCAAGTCACAAGAATTCAAAATATTTTCTCCTATCTCAATAAACTTGAATGCTTGAAATTATAATTTTTGTCGAAAACTCTCGGGTTCCAATAACAAGTACCTTTGAATATTTATAATGTCAGAAAAAAGGATAAAATCACTGAAATTCTTTAAGCATTTATGTAAGCGTTGTTTGTTCTAAGAACTGAAAACTTTTTGATTGTAAGCACGTCGACTTATAATTTCCTGTACAATTTTTCTCGCACTAAAGTTATACACCATTTAATGTTAGATACATTCTTCTGTTTTACGGATATAAAACATCAACAAAAATTTCAATTAAATATATTTATGCACGTAGATAATTTAGAACGACCTTGCTCAGTTTTTTTGCTGTAGTTGTTTAGAAGATTTTATTTTGTATCTCCTAAATAAATCAAATCATAAAATTCCTAAGTGAAAAAATGAATTAAAATTAGAAATTTTTTGATTATTTTTCTATTCTTAGCAGAAAAAAAAATTTTAATCTAAAATTGTTCGAAGCACGTTTAAAATCTTTTTTCTTTTCACATATTTTTTTATCCACAACAGCACCTACAAAAGTGAAGTAAATTGTTTGTGTTAAAAATATATATAAGAGCACCCACACACACAGCGATATGAAGCAAGAAATGCACCATGATATGAAAAAATCAAATATTAAATGTTCCATTCAGTGTCACTAAGCAATGAATTTAGTTCGTAAAATCACATTTACTGCTTAAGAAAAAATAAGTAAAATAAAAATTATAACAACTCATAGTAAAAAAAAAGAATTTCCAATCTCTACATAAGTCAGTAAAAATGTTTTATTTGTCAAAGGTAAGTTGCATGTCATCGTATCATATAAAGAAGGAATGTCATTATGTCACCCTGAAAGAATTTTCCTCCTTAAGCAACGTTAAAAGCTTTTTGCTCAGTTCAAAATGTCATTTATCTTCTGCTTACAAGTAATTTGCAAGGGTTATGTAATGTGTGGCTATTACCACCCACAACATTTTCAGAGAAAAGCCGATTATACGTAATTTCAAAAGGCTTCTCATCATAATTTCTTAATTTATGCTTTCAGTCCTTTTTGACCTTTCAAATTTCATTCAAGAGAAGCATTTGTACTTATTAAATAAAGATCAAAATGTTTCAAACCTTCTCACTAAATCCATTAATTGTAGGTTTTCTCCAACTAAGAGTCCTTCACATCGTTCGTTCGTTAATTAATGAGTCGTTATAAGTAATGTTAATAATGATTTACTTTTGCTTGTCTGCTCTTCTCATTTGAAACAGAAAAAATTAATTGATTTTTTACCGTCAGTTCTGCTGCTAATACTTCTTAATGACAAAGTGTTGATAAATGGTCAGGGTGCACTTGTTCGCCCACAAGAATATAATGGTGCGCATACCGGCTCCAATGATTTATCTGCACTCAGCAGTAAAAAATCTGGGAGTGTTTCAACTGGTGGCGGAGGTGGTGGCGGTGGCGGTGAAATCATGAAAACATCAGCAATGAATCTTCATGAGCCCAGTTGTGAAGAGCTTCGAGCGATGTGGCAATTCTCAAAACGACAATCACGTGCATCAGAAATTACAAATGAAATTCCAACATATCACGATCCGTTTACATATAATGTGTGGGATCCACCGTTCTTTCCAACGACAACACGCAGCATGGGCGGGTAAGTTAATCTAACTTCTGTTGCTTCCTTTTGTTATCATGATAAATATCAGCCACTTAGCGTTACAAAAACCTTCTTCATTCAATTTATTCTCTTCTTCTTCTTCTGTGTCTTTCTGTTTTATGAAGTCAGAATAAAGAAAAACAATGACAAAGTTTTAACTACGAGTAAAAGCTACTTGAAAAAAGAAAAGAAAAAAGCTTACATATAATCCGGAAAAAGGGGAATAAAGAGACGAACATTTTTCTACAACAAGGGTTTTAAATATTGAAAGAATATTAGAAAAGATTTGAAGTTCATTTAACGAAGTTGTGTTGAAGTTATCGCCAAAGAAGCATTGCTACGAATTCAAGTGAATAAATCATTTTCCATTGTTTTACCTCTTTTATCATCTACTGAGAGTTTTAAATTGAAAACTCTCATGAAAAAGATTCAATGACTTTATCCTTAATGCACGAATGAACTAAAAAGCCATCAATTATATTTAATTCTTCTCTTGTACGTTCTTATAGACGAAGAATAAGCTCTCGATACCGTGATGGTACACCACGTCCAGTTTATGGTCGTGTTGTGCATAAACAACCACCACAACTACAGTCACTGCCGATAGGAGGACGGTATTATGACATTCCACCTTCTCTTGATCGTGCTCGCCCGTCTTACGATGACATTCGCCCTTTCGAAAATGGATTGCTTGGTAATCAGCAACAGCAAGCACAGCAGAACCGACGCAATCGTCCGAAAGTTCGATTTGGTAACGGTGGAAGTGGCAACAGTATATCGGGATCTCCTAACGTAGCACAGCATGCGATTTTCGGATCAACAACAGGGCTCGGTGCCAATCAAATTGCACCACAACGCGGAAGTTTTCAACGTTTAAAGCAGCTAGTTTGGACCGAAAGAGCTCGAGAACTTGAAGAACAGAGAAAGAATGAAGCGATTGCTGCAAGGGCTGCTATTTTGAAAGACATCACAAATGGTCAACAGTGAGTTTAGTTTTATTGTCATCATTCAATGATGTTTCTCTTGCTTAAACTTATTTTTATTGTTTTTATTTCATTCGATGCAATCAATCATTTCTTCTTCTAATTTAGTTATAAAACATCGCTGTCATCACAATCATCACGACGGGGTAAGAATGGACATAGCAGTAATAAAAATAAACTGCTGAGAAATGAAAATAAAGGCTTTGACAATAAAGATGACATGCAATTGATATCAAATCAATATTGGACGACAAACGACAATGTGAAGCGATCGTATCGTCAACCATCAAATGGCGACATGAATGAGAACAGTGTTTACAGTTCAGATGTGAGTATCAGAGATTATTTAGCTGATGCAGCTCCAAATGCACTTGACGAGGTTACATATTTCGACGATGATGATGATTTAGTAGATTATGACATAAATGGTTACTTCAATAGTGTTAATCAAGACAATATCAATGACTTTTACTATTACATTAATCAACTGCTAAGTGAAAAACCTAATCAGAAACAAATTTAAGCTTTAAAGTTCTTGAATCACAAGTAAACAATGTCTGAAGAAAAACAAATTCATTTCTATGGAAATAATATGAAAAACGTCTTTTCCATATCAAAAAAGATAAAAGCAAGCCGTACAAACAAAAAGAAAAACTGAATTGAAGATGAAAACTCACGGATATCATAAATATTTATTTATTTATGGTGGAAATTTTTTTATCCAGACGAAAAAGAAGAAGAATGATAAAAAGAAATCATATCAAATACAGTGAACTCTTGATATAAGAATAGATGAAGGGACCGGTGAAAAATCTGTTGCATAGAGGGGAAATGTTGTATCAAGGGAATTTTCTTCCAAATTTCGAACCAGATGCAATGTAACATCGAGTAAATTGTTGTATCGATAGTATGTTATATCAAGTGTTTACTGTATCTAAGAAGTAAAATGAAGAGTTTCTTTTTCTAATCCAAACGTTCTTTCTTGTGGTGAGAGAAGAATAGAAAAATATTTTCTAAAGTCAGGATAAAAATGACAGAAAGTCTTTCCTCTTATTCTCAACTTAATGCATTTCAAAACACTTTCATATCTATCTTTTCTCTGTCGACGACTCTTTACTCTTGTCAACACATATCTCACCCATCTCTTCCTGCTCTTATCTCTTAATAGAGATGACAAACCCATTTTACTTACTTACACTTCTGCTATAATGAATAATCAACACTACATAGAAAGTGAAGCTTTACAAAACGATTGAAAATAAAGTTTTAAGGAAACAAAAAAGAGAATAAAAAGAACAAGAACAAAGGAACAAATTTAAAGGGCAAATGACAATAGTTATGATACGACAATAATTATAAATACAATTTTTGAGCTCAATATTTATTATATTAACACAGAATCACTTACAAATATACCATTTTGAATATTTAAATTAGGATATAAGAAAAAGGAAAACTTTCTATTTATGAACATGTACGATGAGATAAATCAAGCCTACACACCAAATTTGAGCGCATACATATTGAACGAAAAATTGATAACTTTTCATCCAACCCTCACATTCAAGTATGAAGCTTACTTACTTACTTAGAAGTTTATAGAATTGTATGAACATATTTGCATAATTTACATATAAATATCCATAAACGGATATCATCAACTTGCGCTGTTCAAATATTCGCTTTTTTAGCGGAAAAATAATTAGCGTCATCAGTTTCATGCTTCGTTTAATTTCAGCAATGACTTCTCAAGCATGTAATGAAATATGTTGATAATTAAATGATGAAGTAAAGGGTGAGAACGTTTGAATTGATGGAAAGAGAATGATGATTAAAAACAATTTATATTTTGGAACAATTTTGTCATTCTTTCTTTTATATTAACTTCGACATTCACGTTTTTCTTTCAAGCAGCGATGTGAACAGTATGAGGAAAGATGAATTGACAATGTCAATGTCAATATTAATCTACCCATGTCAGTTTGAATCACTTTCGTAATTCTATTTCATTTTTCTTTTGAAATTAACAAAATTATTAAATTTTGTGTACAACTTTTTACACGCTTTTGATCATTTCCCAAATCTGTCTTCAAGCATGTATTTATGTAACAAAGTCTTTATGCTTCGCAACTTTTCTTAATAATTTAAATTGAATTATAATTTGTGCGAAAAGAATTTGTTCGTTCCATTTTGCATTTCAATTTGAACAAAGGAAAAAAGAATGAAAAAAAAGTAATGAAGAATTTTCTGTGTGGGTGTTACATGTGGAAGAATTTTCTTTTGACATTTCTTGTGGAACAAGTAGCATTGATAAATATGATCAAGAATAAAGGAAAGTAAATTTTCTCAAAATTCTAACAATGAAATCGTGAAATTCTTTGAATTGCCATTCTCATTCACATTCTTTTCTGCTCTGATATTTTGCTGTTTTCAAACACTTGAAACGTGAAATTCAAACACTGTAGACCCTCAAAGAAACAAGAAACAAATCGATTTTAAGATTGACATGTCTTCCTTACATCCTTCATTTTGCTTTCAATTTGACATTAATCTCATTCGCTTAACCTTTGCTGCTTGAAATTTCATTGCCATAGCTACTTACGGTTTTGTAAAAAAGATTTTTTCGTTTTTCGTAAGCTACATTCGCGATAAATTCGCATGACTTGCTTAGGGAAGTTTTCCATAAATTTTCTTCTTGTTTTGTCAAGGGAAACGTCAAGAATAAAGTCATAAATTCTTTGTTTATTTGATGTATTCAAGTGGAAAATTACGTATTGTTCCATCGTTGGGTATTTTCAAATCACCTCAATCACGTAAAAGAAACATAATGTTTTTCATTTTTACGACAGAATTTAGAATTTTTGTGAAATTTCCATCTGTCGGTGATTTTTTATTGTGTAATCGTAATCCGTGATTTGTTCACCCATCAGGGCTCCCCCTTTCCAACAAAGTTCCTCTCAAAGAGAACTTCAAGCACATTTATTACCACATACAAATATGTATGTTGTCATTACAATGCTAAACCATCAATGTAAAAACATTTTTGTTATGTCGAAAGTTATATCTTCCTTTTCGTGAAGCGTACATAAATAATTGTTAACACTTGGGGCTTATGGATGATGAAACTTTTTCCCAACAGACGTGTATGTTTTTGATAATCTTTTTCCTTGAGTTATGAGTACTTAAAAGTTGTTACACTTTCACTCTTCGGTAAGGCTATATTGAGCATAAATATTGCGCAAGTTTGATGATGAAATCATGGCATAATAAAGACAACCATCATAATTGTTTATTAAAAGAAAATTGTGTAAGCACTTAAGAAGAAGATATATTAAATTAAATAATACATGGAAAATGTTTGTATAAAGATGGTTTGATAAATATATTTTTAGCATGTTTTTCTATTAATACTTCATTATTGGATATCCATTGAGATAATTATGTTTTAACAACAAAAAGAAAAACTTCTCTAAAAATTTAGAAATGAAACTGACAATAATTCAATCTGAACTGAATGAACGAGTTTTAATGGTCATTATAAAAGTAATTGAAAAAGTTTATTAAAATAAAACAAATTGATGACAATACTTTAGAAGATTTAAAGAAAACTTTTATCACTTATAAAGATAATAAACTTCTTTAGATATCTCCCAAAATCCTTAACGACGGATAAACCGATGACGGAATAAGCACAAAAAAAAGAAAGAAAAGTAAAAAAAAAAACAAAACTTCTTGGTGTAGATAAAGCCGAGAATAAATCATTTGATAGCTGTATAGGTGATTTATATTTTGACAATAAATGGCGCGAGCGAAACACAGATACAACATAGGAAAATGTTTATTAATGAGACTGTATTCAAGACATTTTCCTCTCGCGCCCTCCTTTATCATCGTAATGTATAGCTTCGTATTATTGCCCGGAAGTGCTTGATTTATCGCCCGTGAAGAGAATCACTTAGCATCTCCTTATGATTCACAGCTCAACATTGGCAGTGTAGGTTGAAAGCATATCAATATATATTGCGGATATAAAAACATATTCATTATATTTTACATCTATAAGTACTACGAATTCAATCAGCTTTAATAACAAAGAAACACTTTTTAAAGCTTTTTCCATCAATGGAACATAGAAATATAAACGTTGATACAACATCTATAAAAGCTTTCTTTCGTTTATTAAATGTATACTTTTTTGCTTTTGCTTTTCTTTACGAACAATAAAATATGCTCAACTGAAAGCTTTTTCACCACATTGCACAGTGAACATTCGTTCTTTATCAAAACAATGCTGATATTGCTACTTCACTTGTAACAAAAAGAAGTCCACCTAAGGAAATATCTAATCACTTATAATGAGACTTCACAGCAGCTGTTCAAACTTGCTTTTCCAATTCGCTGATCAAATTTCAATTCGATTTTTCGAAACGATGCTTTGTTTAATAAATGTAAATGTTTCAACGACGTAAGTTGTTTTGTAATTAATTATTAATGAAACTTTCAATCATTGTCAACATCTACGTGTACATGCGTTTAGTAACGAAGAAATTATGATAAACATAAAATGAAAGTTTTTTGGAAAATTATTCCATTGTCAATTAAAATAATGAAAACTTCAAGTTGTTGTTTTTATTTCACAATCGATGAAAGAGAGCACGACAAGAATTCAAGATTTTTTTCAGCTTTTTAAAAAGAATGAAAAGCATTGGAAATGACAAATCATTTTAAGCCCCTTTTGAACGATTAGATATTGTACAACATCCCATTAAAGGGAAATAAAACTAAGTTTAGAAACTCAATAAAGATTAATGTCTCAATAATGCTGTGGGAAAAGCTTTCGGTGATGTCGTAGCTTATTTTAAATACAAAACTTTATTCAACAAGATAATCCTTCGAACGAAGATGTAATGTTGTATTAATTTTTAAAAACATAAAATATAGACTAGCTTATTTTAATTGAGAGTTTTACAAAACTAATTAATGATATCGATATTTAAGGGAAAAAGAGGATAAAATTTTCTTTAATTTTATTTATTATTCTTACATGGTGGTTTTTGTAAAATGTTGCCTCATTATGTTTATGCATTAAAAAAAAGAAACTTACAAGTCATGGTGTATGACTCAAAGATATTGACAACGGAAGACTCTTTAAAATTGTCATCATGGCATGGAAAAATTAGTGATTACAAAATTTGAAATTGTTATCAACATGAATGAAATTGAATACTAATCGAATGGTCAATCGATTGATCGATTGGACATCATCTTTCATAAAAGAACTTAATAACAATATCAAGTTGAGATAATCGCTTATGACAATAAACAGCTCATAATAATATTAAAATATTTGGCGCTTTACTTAAAAAAGACTTTGATTAAAGCGCTTAGAAACGTGTTTTGAAGAAAAATTTAAAAATAAATTTATGGCAGCTAAACCTAAGATTAATAACAAACATATATATATAAATATATATATATACAAAGGTAAAAAGTTTCTCAACTTTAAAATTATGTAATTAATGTGGACACTATTTTAGAGAAAAGAAAAAAAAAGGATTTGTAGCAAAGAAAACAAGAATTTTTGAAGTTTAAGAGATATTCTCAAAGATATTCTCAGAACGATTAAAAGATTTAACGAATCCAAAGACAAAAAACAATAATAATCAATAACAGAACAAAGGTTTTCCTCAGACGGCAGCTACATATTTTCGCAGAGAAAGAAAACATAGAAACTTAATTAATTGTTAAATAAAGTAGAATTCTCAGAAACGATATTTAAAGAAAATATAAAAATTAAAAAAAAATATGACAATAAACACACACCAGGAATGTAACTTGTAGCCATTTGATGATGAGAAAGGATGAAAAATATTTCAATTAGTAAAGAAACATTTCAAACGAGCTGAAAACTTGTGTTTTTGATTGTCTGTATAAATTTATTTTCAGAATCATTGAACTTTCCGTTCTACAACGTTTTCTACGCAATTTATTTTTACAATTAAATTTCATGATTTATGAGTCTTTTGAAAGCTTTTTAAGCTCTTCACTGATGTCACTTGAACGAGAATCAATCAAAGTTTAAAGCTTTCTTATTTATTGTCTTTCAATTAATTTTCTTGAATTTCTTCTTGCTATAAATACATCAAAGCAAATAAATTTAATTCTTTGAAAAGAAAGAAGAAATTAATTTGAGAAAAGAAAATTCTTTTTATTAAATTTATTTTTTGTTAAATTTCACAAAACTTCAAATTGTGAAACCTGACAAATGAATTTTTACTTTTTTAAAGCTTTTATCACATAGCATTGTCCATTTGTATCCAAGAATTTGAGAAATTTCCCTTTCAGTCGACTCATATGTACGTGACGATATTCGAAGCCATTCATAGAATTCTTCAGACCAGTCAGGATTCTTCGGCCAATCACATTTCTGGATGACTCCGTGCAATCGAACATGAAAGAATCTTAAATTTATTGCGGTTTTGGCTAGCAACAGTAAAGTCGATGTTGACACTTTTTCTCTGATTGTTAAGCTTGTTAGATCAGGACATTGACGTGCCATTAGAACCAATAAGCTGTCAATTCGATTATGAAATGACTTGGGACAAGAATATTTTGGCAGAAGCTCGTGGCCATAAGTGGTGAGGGTATATTTGTATAAATCAACGATTCTAATGATTTTTTCCGATGTAATTTGATTCCTTGGAGTGCGGTAGGTTACAGAGTAAACAGGAGCGTTCGGTTGAAAAGTTAAATCAGCATTCGTTGTTGATTCAACCCGCAAATGAACTTTGATTTTAGGATTCTCTGTTCTAAGTTGCTTCCATGCTTTCGGAGAACAAGCAGCTGGCGTCGTTGGGCAATAATTGTTTTGGAAAATGTGTAAATGTTTTAAAGCTGTCGATGCGAGTAATTGAAGGACATCATCGTCCAAGTTTTGAGGGGAAATTGTAAGAATTTGGAGATTGAAGAAGAGACCAACATGCATGATTGGGCAATGAGTGTTTGTAACATTAATCAACACCAATTCCTTTAAAACCATATTACAAGATTCCAACACCTCATCCAATAAATGTTTGGCTTCGTATCGTTCAAGCATTAAATCAACAAGTTTCAAGGTTTTCAATTTATTCAGTTCATAAAGCAATCCTTTGAGAGTCTTCAAAAGTTGCCCTCCGGTCCCAAAAAGCTTAACGTCATCTGTTGATCTCATTGCCATGTTACAGGGAAAAATATATTTCAATGATGTGATGTGTTTACCAACTCCGCTATATTCTAAATCGCAATTTGTTCTTCTGCTTTGTTGAATGTTGAAAGTAAGAAGCGTCATGAACTGATACATGTTATTAAAATTGTGCGTTGGAACAAATTCAAGTTGCTTAAAATACTGCCCAACTCTTGATAAACATGTTTGCGTTCTTATATGATCTAAAACATGATTCCAGCCACTGTAATAATTAAATTTTCTCCGACAAAGTGTTTCATCTTCAATCAGGAAGTTCGACCAAACTCTTTTCAAATAGAAGGCACGATACCAATTTTTACATGCCAAGCTGGCGTAATAACGTTCACTTATACTCAAGTAGGAGAAGATTTCTTCAAGTAGCAAATCTGGAAGGTCACTCCATTTGGACATCATTTCATTTTCATCAACAACACAGCCTTCGTCGTCATCTTCATCAATCTCAATGTAACAAGCTAGAAGAGAATACCGGAAAATTAGTTGGCAAAACAATTTCGTTTCATTTTCTCTTTTGCTCAATTTTCTGGGAAGAATTTGTCAAGAATGTTTTCCATGCGTGTCGCTTATGAAAGCATAAAAATATTTCATTAAGTAAGAAGCACCACACATCAATTGTTAATTATACGTTGAAAATATTCGGCTTTTCACTTAATCCAAAAATAAATCTTTTCACACACAATACCTTCGTCGTTTTGATTGATTTTCCAACCAGCTTTGAACGATTGCACACATTCCATACTTGTAGTAAGTAATTTTAGGGAAAATAAATAAAAAGGTCACTGCTTCCAATTTTCTTATCCAATTGACCCAAATCCAAAACGCAAAAAAATACAATTTACACCACGAAACAAGACTTGTTGATTGCTCAAGAAAATCTTATGAAAAACTGAGGAAGATTTTCTTCGGAAAAATTTTCTCATTACGCTTGAGGCTTGAGAGAAAAAAAAATACGCGTCAGATGTTGTTGGCGCACTTCCAAAGAAAGTTTCTGTATTGATCAAACAGAATTTCTGTTTTTACATGAACATGTTGATTCGTATTGCACTTTACACGCTTCTGTTATGACGTTGGTGACGAATGTTTTGACGAACAAAAGTATTTTTACAATTTGTTTATGTTTTTTCTCCGCCATTAAATACTTTAATTGCTTTTGAAATAAGAAAAAAAGAATTTGTGATTAAAATAGTTTGATTGAATAAGCAACAACAAATTATTAATTTATTGTTTGAAACTTTATTCTCCAATTAAGCTTCAAGTTCCAAAAAGCAATTAATTAAACTTTTCACTGAAAATCGTTCGTGTTTATCTCACACAATAAACTGTTGATCTCGTATTTCGTTGAATCCAATCAAGATATGCAGTGATTCGTGTGTTTACCGATGGTTGATTGGAAGCACAGCTTATGCCATAGCTAACAATCCCCACATGGTAAATTATGTTGTTTTCAAAATAAAATAAAGGTCCACCTATGCCCACAAAAACATTTTTAATAATCTTACTTTTCAATCAATTTTGTTGTTTACCGGAATCACTTTGACAGGTATCCTTATTTTTAGCAAACGAGCAAATCTGTTTTGATGTGCAACTTTCGCTGTTTACGATTGACAGGCGAACGTGCTTCAAAACATTCGATTGGGGCCCGGAAAATTCTGTTGCTCCCCTATCAAGTAAAAGAAGGAACAACTTTCCACTCATGAAATGTCAAACTTCCAACAATAAGTCAACAATACATACCATCCAAGAGCCTCAACCGATGTGTTGACAAAAGTTCTCTTTCTGAATTTGAAAGGCAGACAAGCTGGTTGAACGCCATAAGTAAATGTCATTGAGTTTTGAATTCTTATCAAAGCAATGTCGTCAGCATTTGTTTCTTGACTGAAAGTGGGATGATTTGTGAAAGAAGCAATTTTCAAAAGTTTTGTAAAAGGAGTTTCACTTCCCTTTGTTGTATCATGTTCTCCGACAAGCAATCCAAGTGAAGAGATTTCTCTTCCAATTGAACAATGAGCAGCTGATAATGCATGTGTGCTTGAAACTAAGAGTTATAGAAAATAATTAATTTCATTATAATATAAATTGTAAATTTACATACTTATAGTAGCACCACAAAAGACTCGCTTCTCATTAGCATCAATTAAACCAGCCATACTAGGATATTCATTTACATAAGTTTCCATACCACCAACTTATGTCACACACATAAATTATTTCTTATCTTTCTTTATTCAAATTCATGGAACTCACCAATTTTCCCTCTGTTAACTTGTCCACATCTACATCCATCAATTACAGTTTTCATGGAACATTTAAACTTTGCTCCTAATGTTATAGCTCCAGTTTTCAAAGCAACCGTCATCTTTGTGCTTACTGATAAAGCTTCGAATTGTCTTCTCCCACAATATGATTTCCCATCCCGTAAATCAGTTCTCCCTGTTGTTGAAACTGTTATTCTATCATTCAAGCAGAAAAATGATGTCGGCAGACGAACTTTATCACATGTCAGGGAAATTTTATGACCAGCTGGTGCTTCCGCTGCCCAACGGCAATCAAGATTTCTCTGATTTGATCTTGAAACTTGAATTGTGTAAAGAACATTTGGTTTCATCGATTGGAAATAATCACAGCTTTTAGATACTGTCAAAGCATCTTGAATGAATGAAAATAATGAAAAGAATAATATTGCGCAAAACTTCATTCTAAAGTGATTGAAGTTTTTGTATTAAAGTTGAAAACTTTTTCATGACCAAACACAACAACTATTCAATATCAAATGTACACGAAAAATTAAAATAAAATACCTTGCAGAATGTGTCGCCTCCTATCAGTGCTTTCAAATAAACACCTTGATAAAAATGACATTCATGTGAATACCAAAATATTATTTCAACGGATTTTCGTAGACCTTTTCTACTTAAAAGTCCATTGAACCATCGAAAAAAGTCACTTTCAATGGTGAAAACTGTTTCGAATTATAGCTTCTTGATGCTTTCAAAAATGAACCGTTCGCTGTTAAGCATAAAGTAAAATTCCAAGGATTTTACCAAAATGTCATGTGGCGGAACGTTACCGTTACCGTCACAGTTATTATTTTTATATAAAGAAGTCAATGTAGTCAGGTATAAAGTACTTCAATGGAAAATGGCTATTTAAATACTTTTTATAAGGAAATCTTCTTATCGATTTATCGTCTCTCAAAGAAAATTGTGGGCAGAAGGAAAATTTTTGTTTGTTCAATTTAATTTAGATATCAAATTTTAATCTCTGAACTTTCAAAAACTCATATTAATATCTCCATGCTTTCATGTTCTGTATATATTAACGAACTGATGATATGCTTGATTAGAAACAATAGAAAAAGCAAGGAGGGTTTGGATTTAAACTTATTCTCTGTTATCTTTATTAAATTAAAAACCTACAGTTATTTTTCTGCTTGTTATCCGTAACAAGTATTTGTGTTGGCTTCAAATTTCAGTGATAAAATAAAGCAATAACGAAATCTATAAATAGAAGCTAAGAATTACATTGATACATTTACACGAAAAATATATTTAGATATAACAATTAATTTAACGATTGATACTAAGTAGCAGAATTGCGTTTTTTTAATAATAGATACAATTTCATGTTTGATTATCTATAAAAACAATTACAATCAACGAGTTAAGATTGTTGCATTCCATGAAGGAGTTGTCCAGTTAGTTGGGAGCGTTTCAGTATTTGTCACATTCCATGATGGAGTTGTCCAATTAGTTGGGGGTGTCTGAGTGTTTGTCACATTCCACGACGGAGTTGTTCCATTCCATGAAGGAGTTGTCCAATTAGTTGGGAGCGTTTCAGTATTTGTCACATTCCACGATGGAGTTGTTCCATTCCATGAAGGAGTTGTCCAATTGGTTGGGGGCGTCTGAGTGTTTGTCACATTCCACGACGGAGTTGTGAAGTTGAATGAAGGAGTTGTCCAATTAGTTGAGGGTGTTTGAGTGTTTGTTATATTAAATTGATCAATTAAATTTGATTCTTCATAATTAACATTGTCACTTTTATTAATTTCTGTGTTAGTTATACTCGCTGCAGTCAGAATTACAACAAGACTTATCAATAACGTTTTCTGCATTTTATTTATATACTTGAGTAACACTTCAATGACAGCTTAAATAAAACTGGTGGTTTAATGAAATTGTAGTCGAATTTATACCCAACACTCCCAATTTCCAAGCCTTATCATTAGATTAAATGTTGATAATGAATTGCTTCTACTCATGAATTGTTCTGCCTGAATCAACGTGAAACGAAGAATAAAATTTTATTGAAATTCCCTCTGCGTAAAATGTTCGTGTCATCATTTACATGAACTTTCATCCTTCTACGAGAATCGTGAAACTAAAAAAAGAAAAATCAATGAAAATGGGGAATGCCTGAAATGTAGGAAAAAACAAAGCACCATGTAAAGCTTCAAAGATTATTGAAAGGTTTTTTTAATGTGTCATTCATCAATTGATAACAACTTTGATAACGAAATTAAAAGGAAGTATGGATCAAGTTTTAGTATCTTTAAAAAATATGTCAGTTATCATCCTGAATTAAATATTATTTATAGATACCAAACTTGTGATATCAAAGAAATTAATTTTACTGAAGAAATAATCCAAATATCGTTCCTAAGGAAATATTCAATATCACTTGCAGAAAGTTTTGATTTTTAGTAATAGATACTATTACTAAATTATTGGCATGGAAATAAAGTCGTTGATAAGATAATGACAAGATTATAGAATGATTCATATTTGTTATGTTCCAGAATTGAACATTGGAATCAATATCAACGCTACGAAAGAAAATTACCTAAATAAAACCTGGAGTTTTGCTAATCATTATTTTTAGAAGCATATTTCCTGCAAAAAATTCTTGTCATTAATCTGAAGCTGATTAAAATAGCAAACTCTTAATTCAACTTGAAATAAAAGAGAAGTTTCCAAGAATCAACAGAAGTTTCCTTTTTCTTCCATCCCAGATTGAACAAGTTTTCTATGACCCTTGGAGATTATCTTCGGATTGAATTTTATTGTATAAATCAATTCTGAGAATTTAAATATTCATTGACAAAAGAAAAAAGAAACAGTTCTATTGTGAAGGGATAATCCATGATGAAACTTTGAATTTGTTAACAATAATTTTATGATCTGGTGCTGCAAAAGCAACTTGTAGCCTTTCCTTTTTGCATAAATTTGCATTCATTATTATTTATGAGAATGTCAAGAGATTTGCATTCTGTTTTCTTCGAAATAAGCTGCATTGGAAGTAAAAACCTAATAATAATAACAATCAAACGTACCTGTCGGAATGATAAAGTTACGTGATTCAAACTCAATTCAAGTTACCTAATCTTAACAGTCTTTATTGCAATTTGATTCGACAGACGTCAGAAATTATTGAATAGACTTTCTTAATCTTTTCACCTTCAGCTTAAGCACGTTCGTTTATATTATAACTATTAAGCTATCAATTGATTTGATTCCTTTTTCCACAATACTGTTTAGTAGATATGTAACAATGGCATGTCTACGAAGTTATAAATTCTTCTCTTTTTCATTCATTCACGTTTGTACATAAGTAGAGCAATTTGATTTATAAATACCGATAATTCATGAAAAGCTTTATAAGATTTCACCGGGAATGTCTTTCATTATTGAAGAAGCCTTGGAAATTTTCAATTTTATTACATAAATAAGAAGCATGAATTTAAAATTGTTTTCTCTATTTTTAAATGTTTTGTTTTGCATGAATGAAATGAAATCACTTTAGACAAATTTCAATTGTTGTGACATGCTAGAGAATTTTAATAACAACTCAGCGTGGTGCTATATCTATACTAGGAAGTTCAAGAAGAAAATAAACAAATTATTTCATTTTCATTACCTAATAAATATCCATGGAAAATTTTTGAAATAAATTATGTCAACAATTTTCAAATTAAATTCAAATCACTTTATTTCTGACATTATTTCACAAACATACACACAGAGTATGTTTTATTGCTGCATTCATTGTATTTTTGAAGGAATCACAACACAAATAATATCTTTCCCTTCACTGTTTCTCAATTCAAATCTCACTTCAACGTCAAGCTTTGGATAGATTTTCAAAATTGGAAATGATGCAGTGTACTGATAGACGATTCCCTTTTTTAAAGGACATGATAAGCCAGAGTTAACGCAGGCATCGGGATTAGGAAGTTTAAATGGAACATCGAGACCTTGTTTAAGATAAATTTTAATTAGATGTCATCTTTAATGATGGTCAAGGAAAGAAAAATTCACAGAAACAATTTAATTAACTCACCCGAAACCTTTCCGTGACAAATCACTTTTATCTCTTTTTCAATTTCGTTGTCTAAAACCGAATGAAAACGGTTAATTCAATCAATTGTCATTAATTAAGGGATACCGCAATAAAAGGAAGGAAAAAATATTTGAGATAATAGAAAATTGACAAATTGATGCCTTACTTACTCAATTGAAAGTCAATATTGACGGTGGCATTGGTTCCACGCTTTAGAACACATTTCGGTTTAGTCTCATCACAATTACTTACAGATACTTTAGTAAATTTTCCCTTTATTGAACCTGAAATGTATTAGGCAGGCTATTAAATGAATCACAAAATAATACAATTTCCGTTCGTCTAAATGTGTTGCAAACATTTAAAACGAACGAACGACGACGACTCACCGCAATCAGTAAATACGACACTTTCAACAACAACTGATAGACAGATGATAAGACCAATGACACCAGTTAAATATTTCATTTTTAATAATTTTTTGATAATTTTATTCCCACAAATTGCCTTAATTCAAAAATGATCTGAACAGGTCAAAAGATTGCGACAAACTGAGAGAATACGTAGAAACATTTACGTAAATATCAAAAGAACTTCGTTTTGCTTTGTTCGCACATTCTGGCCTTTCATATCCAATTATTTACAGTCACATCTCTAGAGTGACATGCCGTCGGTTTATGAATTATTATTGTTCAATTTAGTCAGTGACAGTAATTCACTCACTGGAAAGAAACATTTGTATAATACATTTAGAATATTTCTGAATGGGAGTAAATTGTTGTACTGATGATTCATGATAGATAAGATTATTACCTTTAACTCGTGAACTGTGACAATTCGAAAACATTAACAAATTTTACGTCATATGAGTAGCTTTACCGGTAAAGTTTTTAATGACAAATTCTACATTTTTTCGAATCAAAACAAAAAGAAAGAAAATTTATTTAATTAAATCCATTTTATTTCTTTCTCAATCAGATCTTCGTTACTTCCACTCATTTGTTGAAGTATTTCATAAGACAAATTTGATTTTTTACAGGTAAGTGGTGGGTAATATTGACGATAGCACATGTAAGCAATGAGTAGACCAATAAGTGATCCAATACCGACATCTTCTTTCCAATGATGATAATCCATTGTTCGTGATATAGCTGAGAATGAAAAGGAAATTATAAATTGTCAACCTTTCTTCTTTAATCCCCCAACTTATCTCACCTATCAACATTGCTAAAATCATCGGAAGAAAGCAAAATATAAGTCGATAACTCTTTCCGCGACCTTCCTCAGAGAAAATCTTGAGTTTTCCCATTAAGTAGAAGCTAAGAAATCCCATTGTGGCAAATGAAAATGAGCTGTGACCCGAAGGAAAACTTTTTCTGCCATCCTGAACCGTCCAATATTCCCCTGTACATATCATTTCCGAGTTCATAATACCATCAGGAAAACATCGATAAAAGAAATCTGGTCGAGGTCGTCCAACAGTTATTTTAATGATATCTGAAATCATTCAAATTTAAATTGGGGCTTTTTTATATTAATGCTCATTATATTAAAGTAGACATTCAAAAGAAAAAACATTTTTTTTTGTTCTGCCTACCTACAAGTACACCATTCAGTCCAAAACTGAGAGTATGGCCTAGTACTGCTGCTTTCAAGTCTTTTGATTGCTTGGTACAAATATTGAATAAAATGAACACAAAGGTCGGGAGCTGTTGTAAAATTAATGAGTACATAAATATAAATCAAGAGCGTTGGCAAATTGATAAGTCCATTGAAGTTTTTAATCTTACCACGGTTACTAAGGGCCATAGAATTGTAACAGGAACGTAGGAAGGTTTTATTGGATATCTGAGAATTTCAATTATTTGTAAGAAAATCAATTTATAATAATAAGAAGAAGAATTTACCGATAAATCCAAATTTCGTCAGGTAAGATCTTTCTCTTGAATGGCTCGACTGATTCCAGCTTAATAAATGAAAAAATAAGTCCAATTCTAACTAAAATTTCCAGCCATGTGTGAAGTGTTTTTTTGATGTATCGAAGCATTGTAAATTTGATGAGTTGGTGATAATTTGATTGAAATTTGATATAAAATTTATTCAGTCAAAATTTTGCAAGTGGAATTATTGTAATATAAAGTTGCCTTCACTAATATGGCATAAAATAAACACAAATTAAACTTTCCACTAAAGATTTATCATTTTAAGTCTGAAATTATTTAATAAATTTAAAAAACATATTCTCAGAATATTTTCCAATGTTTATTTTTTTAAAAGCGTAGCGTTACGCGTAAGATACGCGTAAATTGAAATGCTAAAACGTTGGGGTTACAATGCTTCGCAATTGTGTCTAAGTTGATTGCTCAATATTTTGATAAATTATGAAATAATACAGAAAGTTTTTATGCAACAGTAAATAAATTCATCTTATTCGTTGTTAATTTCCATTAATAAAATTGTTTAAATGTATTATAACGAGAAGTTCAAAATATTTCTTTTGCTACTTGAAAGCAATTTTCACCTTTAAAGTCAAGTCACATTTAGCATTAAGAATATAAAAAGCTTCTTTTGAAAATCATTCATCAATTCTTTAGTAACTCGATTAAGATGGAAAAACATACAAGGAAATACTCGATAAATATTATTCCTTTAACTGGCTTAAAAGCATATGATCTGTGATAAAAAATCTCACTTTCGTTTCTACTTCTTCTGGAGAAGCATAAAAATAAAAGAATTGAACGAGTAATGAAGTTTTAAAGCAAAAAAGATTGAAAGTGAATTAACTGGATAGAAAGGGTGGAAAAATTATTTATTTAATAACCCACTGTGCGTATAATTAAATACCAATGCTTAATAGAAATAACACATAAATTATCAATCATTACTTATGAGAATAGTCAACAATTATAATAAAAGTAGCAATTAACATAACCGACACCCTTAATTGTTAAACATAATGGAAAAACGCGATGAAGTGAAAACGCCTGACAAATTTATTGTATGGGAAGCCTTAAAGTCAATCATCTATAATAACATCGATTTTTATAAAAGTGACGATACGACAAATGGCATAAAATTGCACGGAGCGTTTCTAGGAATTCTCGACAATTTAGACGAAGCGCGACCTTTGATCGAAGAAGTTGAATCGTTTTGCAAGCTTTACGATTTCGATGAAAAAACTCCCGGGAATGGACATCGTAGTTTCTTAAAAGTCTTTGATTGTGCCATCAATCACACTTTAAAGATTGTCAAATATGTCACAGAAAGCCGATCAAGTTTATTATTCCGTAAAAGTACATACACAAAGTAAGTTCAAACTCGTGTACTGCGACGTGTTTTAATTCATCATTCATCGTCAACGATAATTTGTGAATTCTTGTGACCCTGCTCTGTCTCTTTTCTTCTTTCTTTGTCCTTGATACTGGTGCGACATCATGACGACAAAGAAAATCGAATTAAAATGAGACACTTGTTTGATTTTATTAAAATTTCATGTCGTCGTTGTCGCCTATCGAGTTAAGCACAAAAACTCATTTGACATTTCTATTTATTTATTCACTTTAGGGAAGTTGAAGCATGCAATCATATGTTGGCTGCTTTAATAACATTCTTAAATCATTTGCTCACACTTCATTCATGGAGTGAAGTTGGAAATCTTTTTCCGGTTGAAGAACGTCCACCAGAAGACATTCTCGATCGTGCAAAGACTGTCAATCAATTCGCCTTCTATGGACGATGTCTTGGATTTCAATTTTGTGACTCCATCAAGCCTGTGTTAAAATTCATTGCAATTTCAATGGCAAGCTATTCAGAATCATATTACAGCAACAACGGAACATTCATTAAAGCAACCAACTCGATGTTTAACAGTGGAAAATATTTACTCGATCCCGAACTTAGATCAAAACGAATTGTGAATCTTTCACAAAACGCTTCAGTCGATTTTTGTAAGGTAATGACAGAGAAATCTTTAAAAATGTTATCAAGAAACTTTAAAACTTTCTTTTGAATTATTTTCAGTCGTTTTGGTTTTTAGCTGACAATGAAATTATGAACAAGATAACATTAGTTAATTATAATGTCAAAGTTAATAAACTAATGAAAGTCACAACTGAAGCATTGAAAGTTGAAACAACTTCTGGTGATGAGATTGAAATTCCAAGTGTTGGTCAGATCCAAATTCGTCTTGTGAGTTCACATTTTCGTGATGGAATGATGAGTGACAATAAAAATGAAAGCAAGAAGAGAAAAAGTGAAGGAATTCTACCAAAATCAAAAGCTTTAATCGTTCATATTCATGGTGGTGGTTTTGTATCACAAAGTTCAAAATCTCATTTGGTTTATTTGAGTGAATGGGCAGATCAATTGAATGTTCCAATTCTTTCGCTTGATTACAGTCTGGCGCCGCAATCACCTTACCCAAAAGCACTTAATGAAGTCTTTTATGGTTATTGTTGGGCTTTGAAGAATCGCGAACTTTTGGGATCAACATGTGAAACTGTGATTCTTGCTGGTGACTCAGCAGGTGCTAATCTGGCTCTTGCAACTTCACTCAAGTGCATTGACTTGAAAGTTCGAAAGCCTGATGGAATTTTCATAGCGTATTGTCCAATTCTTGTCGCCTTCAATCCTTCGCCGTCTCGTCTTTTATGTTTGATGGATCCACTTCTGCCTTTTGGATTCATGATGAGATGCATGAAAGCTTACAGCAATCCATCGTCGAAGGAATGCTTTAAAGACCTCGAAGAATTGAAACGTGCAAAAGCAGATCGAAATGAAGAACTGAAAAGAAAATCTTCAATAAATCCAGAACAAGATCAAGAAATGATGCAAAGTGAAGATGAGAAATCAGATTCATTTGAAGAGATTTCATGTTTTGAACGGCATCAAACAGATTCGAATCTGCAAGCTCACATTTCGCCTGTTAGTGACGTTGCTTCCAATCACACACTTGCTGGTGCTTCATTCCTTACTGGAACTGACAATAAAATGAACGACACAATTGAAATCATAAGCCCAATTGACAGCATTCGCTCAGCGACATCACTTGAAGAAGACTCGTTGCCAATAACAATTCAAAAGAATGAGAAACGATCGTCAGTTGCTGGTGACGTCAGTGGCGAGTTTACGAATGTCGATTTACCAGCGACAACATCTTCACGTCATAGCGACGACACAACTTGTCATCAGAAGAAATATGTCGACGACTTTATCGAGAAGTATGTGCTGGATGCGAAGCAGTGTGACGATGGATCGATCCAACCAGTTCTTCGAAAGGCTTCACACACGAAAAGCGAGGAAAATATCGTGTTTGACATTTCACGTGACACAATCAGCGTGCAAAGTCTTCAAGAGAAAGTTCAACGAGTTGCTTCATCACTTGTCGATTCAGTTTCATCAACATTCACACAAATCACTACAACAAATCGTCCAATCATAAGAAATTATTCACTTGATGATTCTGATGACGTTCGATCGTTGGAGAATGAAAGTGTTCCGACGTCACCGTCATCTGACTTCATCTTCAATGTGCCTAAAGATCCATTTTTGTCTCCATTGTTTGCTAGTGATGAAGCACTTCGTCAATTCCCTCCAATTAAGATCGTTACACTAACATTGGATCCGTGTCTTGACGACAGTGTCATGTTTGCTAAGAAATTAAGGGAATTGAAAGTTGAATTGACGCTTGACATTCTCGATGGTCTTCCACACGGTTTTTTAAACTTCTCAAGAGTAAGCAAATTAACTTCTTAACAACCTTTCAATTCATTTTCTTTCTTTTCAGCTTTCGAAAGAAGCTCACGATGGCTCAAAACTGGCAATGTCTCGAATTGCTGAACTGCTCAACGTAACGGTTGACGCTGATGAAACCAAAGTTAAATATTTTTGTTAGATGCCTTTAAAAGAGACGCTGGATGATATTTTGTGGCTTATTTCTCAACATTTCTTGTCGTTGTTGATTTGAAGTTAGTTCCATTCAAAGCTTCATCCAAAACTCTTCAAATATTTTTCAATTCAAATTTTCTTCATTCAACTTTTTTATTCATTATCGTAAGCATATTTATTTATTTATAACAAACTGAATGATAATAACATAATTAACATGTAAGGAATACTCTAAATAATAAATGGAGTGGATTTAAATATTCAAGGAAAGTTTTTTAAGGATTTAAAACCGTCAAGCACATCAGTTGAAGTTTCATTTGTTGTTTGATTATTGCCAAGAGATTTTCAACCTCTCTGAAATCAAATGAAATGGAAACATTTAAAATAGGAAGATGAATTGAAGAATTTAAAGTTTAACTCACCGATTTTCATCATTTGCTAATTTTGGAATCGATTCGAGTGCTTCATTGAACGAAGCTTTCGCCCTCTCATTGCTGTAAACTCTCAACACGTCTCGAATCATTCGAATGTCGAGTGTTGCTTGTTTCTTTCCAATCACATTGAACTCTTCAACACACGACATTAATCTCGCCAATTCCTCTGCAATTGTTTGAATAATTTGCTCGAGAATTGGTCGCAATAAAAATGGTGAAACGGCGAAAATTTCAGAATAAACCGACACGACATTGTCGAGACATTCGTGTGTGTATGGACTTAAGTTATCGAATTTTTCAACGCGATTCCATTTGAAATGTGAGACGATGTACATGCTCGGTTCAATCGTCGATACAAGAGGATCTGACTTGTGTTCAACGTAAATCTCAAGAAGATTCGAGAAAACATTGTTGACGATTGTTCGAGAATTCTCAAGCGCCAACTTTGGAATTGGATAACCGAATTTGACGAAAAGATTCCCAAGACTGTTGATGAACGTTTTATTGCAATACGCTGAGTTCGCAAGGCAACAAAGCAAACGATGTTCCCAAGTTATTGTGATTGTTGAACTTATCGTCGACTTTGCTTCAGTCAAATTAATCGAATGTGGAAGTAAACTCGAATTTGTCGGGAATCCAATCAACTGTTTCGGCATGTGCTGAACTTCATCATCAGATCTTTCTGTTGCAAGTTCTTCGACGACGTTGCTGAAGCAGCTGAGAATTGTTTCAACAATCTTAGCCACTTCTCGATGACCTTCAGAATTTGGTGTGTCGAAAAGCGGATTTTCTCGAACTTCCATCATTAAGCAAATTTGTTGACCTTCGTCTAGCACTTCAACAAGAATTTCTTCAAGTTTTGAAGGCAACGCTGTTGCACCAGGAAATTCTGGCACAGTCAATTCCCACGTTTCCTTTTCGTGGAGTTTCTTAACTTTGTCAATCGCTCGTTTAAGAATCGTCGTCAAGCAGAAAAGTCGCAATTCATCAATCAATTTCAACACAATGTCGAGTGCTTCACCAGGCAAATCCAAACGAATCAATGAAGCATAAGAAACACGCAAATATCTCAAACATGTTGGCAACCAAGTGCTGAATTGTTGAAGTTGTGATGACGATGTGAATGCCCATGAAGCGACTGCTTGAAACTTTTGATTTTGTGGTAAAATTGCTGCTCGAACGTAACTGCAAAATCTTTCGATTGCATTCAAAATGATTTGTTTGAAGTTTCCTGGTTTCGGTTCGTTAATTCCTCGCAATTCACCAGTGAAGTAAGATTGGCCTAAACGCCATAAATCAGGAAATTGTCCAGTCGCAATTTCAGTAATTTCTTCGCAAAATAAGACACGAATTGGCGGCGCATTTAAATCTCTCTTCGAATTATCTTTCATTGAATTTTCTCGTTCTTGAAACTCTTCGTAAGTGTTCTTGAATGTTTGTTCGATGTAACGAGCTCGACTTTCGATCGCACCCCAAGCTGGATCGACAATCTTCAACTTTTCAGATTGAATCGTTCCAACTTGTTGAATTTCTAAATTTATCAAAGATTTGACAAATCTTTTTTGTTGTTCTACACCTTGTGGCATTTCTTGAATCTTCTGATGAAGCTTACGACGAATTTCCAGAATTATTTCGTCAACTTCCGCCAGAACTTTCTGAATTAATGGAATTTCTGACTTTCCATATAAATTCTTAGCACGAGCATAATCATTAACGATTATATCAAATTCATTCTTCGACGCATTCTTCTCGATGTTTGTCGGTAGACAGAAAAGAAATTTGTAGCGATTCAAGACTGAAAGTGCTGCTCTCGCTTTATCAGCTTTTTCTCTGCGGCTTAAAACGTCATCAAACAATTCGTGCGACGATTCAATTGATTCTAATGAATTAAAATATCATCAAGCTATTTTAGGAAGCTTAAATGTGGAACTTACTTTCAATTGTTCCTTGAAGATTGTTAACTCGTTTTGCTAAATCAATTTCACCTTCAATTTCCATCTTTGTTTTAAGATTCATCAGCGTGTCGAGTTGATCGATGACAGCTGACACATGTGTCTTAAGAAAGCTTAATTGTCCTTCCTTCTGTCCTTCAACTTTCCTTTTCAAAAAAGAGTAACCAGCTTTGAGATCGTCAAACGACGTCGCGTGATGATTTTCAAGAAGAAACCAACAAGGCGAGAAATTTTCACGAGATAAATCGCCAGAGTGTTCAGGAAAGATTTCACGAAGATCGTCTGGGAATTTCTTTTCATTTCCTTCAATAGATAAGCCCAATGGATCCTCCTGCGAATATCCAGATGGTGCCATTGTTCTACGTCCCCAAGCAAGTGATTGAACCGGCGATTCTTCAACCCACACAGCCGACTCTGAAATAATTTTAAATCAATGTATAAAAATGAAACAATTAATGAGAAATCTTTCTTACCTTTCAATGGTCCTATCATTTCTGTGTAAGTTCTAAATTGAACTGTTGAAGTTCCAGCTCCACCACTCAAACTTGTAACAATGACATCACCTTTTCCTTTTGTTCCATTTATTCCAGTTCTAGCGATAATTTTATTACGTGATTGCCATTCAAAAGAGCAATCACCACCACAAATCTGTACTCCTATTAAATCGTTTGCTTTTACGCCCAAATTCTCTCCACGAATTGTTATTTTTGTTCCAGCTTTTAAAATGATTAGAATTTTCATGAATTTCCAAACTTTTCTATTGATTTCTCATCTTTTGCAGATTCAAATACTTACGTGGTCCTTCTTTGGGTGATATTCCTGTAACAAGTGGCGGTGGTGCCATTTTTTAACTCTTTAATATCAAAACAAAATTTATTTTCAATCAAAATTTCGAATCAAAACAAACTTGCAGAACGATTGATGTAGTTTGACACCCTGAAACAGTAAAGATTGTAGTAGTTTAACACCCTGAATAAATTGTTTTTCGTCGTGTAATAAGATAAAAGTTTGAAATTTTAAAGCATTTTGCATAACAAAACAGTTTCAAACTGATGATTATACTGCGTGTGATGATTAATAGTTATTAGTTGTTTTCTTTCTTTTCTTAAAATGGATGAATATCCGACTTGGGTAAATAACATGAATTTTTTTCCTTTGTTGCCATGACTTTTATCATTTCGGTGTCATCTTCCTTTAGGTTGGCTTTATTTTCGTGTTTAATTTAATTGTTGGAACAGGATCCCTTTTACTTCCATCAGCTTTTGCAAAAACAGGCTGGCTTTTATCAACTGGTCTTATAATCTTTCTCGCTTTTTCATCATATCTCACCGTAACTTTTGTTATCGAAGCTTTAAGTTGTTCAAATGCAATTCTGAAATGGCGACGTCTTCAGTTTTTAAAGCGTGAGAAAGTAAGTTGAAACTAGCAGTTATTGCAGATGATTCATAATTATTTATCAACAGCCAGTTCAACGAACTCGTGTCGAAGAAGCTTTCGAGGAAAGCAGCGATGAATCGAGCGATGATGAACGAAATACTTTAATTGCACAAATCGATCCACATAACAGTGCAATAGAGAATACACCGCTAACAATACAAAACAATGATTTCTACACACTTGATGAAAAAGTTGAACTTGGTGAGATGTCGACAATCTTCTTTCCATCAGTTGGATCTTTGTTGTTTTACGTTTGCATCGCTGTTTATCTTTACGGTGATCTCTCAATTTATTCAGCAGCCGTTAGTACAACACTTCGTGATGTGATTTGTGATAGAAACACAACAATTAATAATACGATTGTTAATGCGTCGGTGATAATGGAAGAACCGTGCTGGGCTGGACATTTTGCGACTCGTTTCGATGTTTATCGCATTTGTTTGATATTCTTTTCAACTTTCATCAGTCCTTGGGTCTTCTTCAACGTATCAAAGACGAAATATTTGCAATTTCTGACGCTTTCGTTCCGTCTTTTATCGTTTTTAATCATGATAAGTATCGCGTGTTACAGAATCGCCTCTCCACCTGATGACTCCGTGATTCCTGATCCACCAACTGCAAACTTCAGTGCAATTCCTTTTCTTATTGGAACTTGCATTTATTCCTTCATGAGTCAACACTCTCTTCCATCACTCTTAGTGCCAATCAAAGAGAAGCACAGAATATCAGAAATTGTCTCGAAAGATTATTTTGTCATCGCAATTCTTTACATTGTTCTTGCACTCACTGGAATTTTCGCTTTTGATGATCTTAAAGATCTTTACACTTTAAATTTCATTCCCACGAGTGACCAGCAATCAATTATCCTTAAAACTGTTGAATACTTTCTCGCACTCTTCCCAGTTCTTACTTTAACCACAAGTTTTCCAATCATTGCAATCACATTGAGAAATAATTTGCAAACGCTTTTCATCAACAAACATCAGATACACTCGCAAGGATATTTCGTTCGGAACATGGCATTTCCATTGATGGCAATTATTCCTCCTTTTATCATCACTTTTAACACTGAAAATGTGCAAACTCTTGTCAGCTTCACTGGCTGTTATGCTGGTGCATGCATTCAGTATTTAATCCCAGCTGCGCTCGTTTATTATTCAAGAAAAACCTGCGCAAATATCATCGGTGAAGGAATTGTCAACGATTACAAATCAAAGTTTCAAAGCAATTTATGGCTTTTGATGATCTTCTCATGGACTGGCATCAGTTTGATATTCGTCACAATTCATTTAATAAGTTAGAAACTGTTGTGCTTTCATTTCATTAATTTTTAAGACTGATTGAACTAAAGAGAAGAAAGTGAAGCAGAAAAATGTAATTTAATTAAATATTAACAATTTCCTTACTTCCATTTAAAACAATTTTATTTAATCAACTGAAAGAGAGAAATTAAATAATCGAATTTGTCATTTAAAAAGTTCTATTTTTGTGTGGAATATTAAAAAGAAAGTTTATTTAACTAATTAACGATTTGCTGACTTTCCAATGGCTTGCTTTTCAAGAATTTCCTTTTCAGTGCTTTTCAGTTGTTCAAGTGTCAATAGTGACAATCCAAGTTGATCTTCACGAGTGAATGGTTGTGCCATTTGTCGCAGCCAAATCTTTGCTAATTGCATTCCTTCTTCAGTGCTTAGATTAACATAATTATCAGTCAGATACTCTTGAATCCATTTCGGAAGCTTTCCACGCTTATCTTGTCGTACAAAACGTTTATCAGCGAAAATCATGATGCCGTAATCAGTTTTACCACGAATTGCTCGTCCGACACATTGCGCTGCATGTCGAAGTGCATCAAAAGTCAAGAAATCATTTTCCTTGATTTGAAATTGATCGCGAAGATATTCCAATCGCGCTTTAAGAATTCTTGATTGTGTGTAGACGTATGGAATGCCAAACATCAGAACAGCTCGACCAAGATGATGATCAAAGTCAACACCTTCCGACACTTTTCCTCTTGCAACAGCTAACAACACCGCGCCACGACCACAATCACAAGCCTTCACGTAATTCATCAAAGCATAAGAAGTTTCAGCTGCGTCTTGAGTTTCAATAAATAAAAGTTTGTAGCGAAGCAATGTGTCGATGATTCCTTGGTCATACCATGAAGCAACAACAGACTCCAAATACATGTAAGATGTGAAGAAGCAAACAATGCCATCGGGAACGATCTTTGCTGTTTCCACCAACAATTGACCGTAATTTCTAATCACTGCTGTGTCGTCTCTTGATTCAAATTTTGAACTGATTGCAACTTGATCGTTTCCTTTTGTAATGATCATCGGCAATAGACAAGGACGTGCAAGTGTCATTGTGAAGCTACTCATGACAACGGGATCGAAATCAAGAATCTTTGGGTACATGTCCATTGGACTTAAAGTTCCTGATGTGATGACAACTGATTGGAAGCGACGGAAAATTGGTCGCATTGCAATTGATGAGTCGAGACAACTAAAGTGAAGAATTGGATTTGAAACTGTCGGCGTTTTATCATCAAATGGTTCGATAATGATTGTAAATCCTTGCGTGTAGGTTGATACAAGAGTAGCGAAGTAAGTGATGACTGTAAGTCCACCATAGTCAGTCAAATCTGTGATTTCCAATGTTCTCAACAAAGATTGCAATCTCTCAGCACAAAAGCGAAGCGGTTTTCGATCGATTAAAACTTTTGTATGAATATCTTTAAGGAAACCTGCTGGACTTTCTTGCACGACGTGTTGAACTCTCAATCGTGTTTTGAGATAAGCAATGAAGCGACTAAGAAAGCCTAGGAAATGATCGGCATGACGAATATTTCCAGGAACAACCTCACGGAGAATGTCATCGGGAAGAACGGGATTTGCTAACATTCGATCAGTTTCACGAGCTTGATATGTATCGCGTAATCCTTGAAC
Organism: Clunio marinus; assembly: GCA_900005825.1. Classification (NCBI taxonomy): domain Eukaryota; kingdom Metazoa; phylum Arthropoda; class Insecta; order Diptera; family Chironomidae; genus Clunio; species Clunio marinus. Next base: position 50,654 of record CVRI01000065.1, on the reverse strand, counting down.
CATTCGAGCGTATTCATCTTGAAGACGTTTCTGGTCATCTTCCTTCATCTCACTTACGAGTTTCTCTAAATGTGTCAATGATTGTGAGCCTCGTTCAATAACTCGCTTGTTAATCTTCACACTCATTGAATCCACACAAACATTATCTGTGATAAGAAAACTTAATTTAGTTAAAAAATTCTTCACTTTTATCTTAACTTTCATCTTACCAATGTTGTGAGCTTCATCACATACAACGACAGATTCTTTTGCCAATTCCTTCGAAACAACGTCAGCTACTTTGGGATCAAGTAAGTAATAATAACTGTAAACAACAACTTGAGCATGAACGATGGCAAAACGTGATAAGAAGTAAGGACACCAATTTCGTTGTCTTCCGTACTCTTTTAAGTCATCGAGACTATAAACTCCTGCTGGTAAATGTGATTCCTTTCCTTCTGCATTGAATCCTTCAAAATATTGGCAGGCTTCTTGATTCTCATCATACTGTTGTCGTTCACGAACGTAACTTGCTGTCAATCCATAACATTTCGCATCGACAACTTTTCCATCTTTCTCACGACTAACTTCAGGATGAATGCACATATTCTTACGTGAACTCAAGACTACTCCTGTAATGTCTGGCATTTCAGGTGCATTCTTTTTATAATATTCCATAAGATTTTGTAACTCAGCGATGACTTTTTCAATCTCAGGTACGGTACGAGAACAATAGATCAATTTACGAATAATGTGAGGATTCTCGATCATATAGGCAACAATGAGTGACAAAAGTGTTGCCGTCTTGCCTGTACCTGAAGGCATTTCCAACAAACAATGACCCTGAGAAATTAAACAATTATTGTTTATGTCCAGAATTTCACAAAAATGAATAATTTACTTTTGCATCAAGTGTTCGTTTGAGTTCCAGCATATATGCATACTGTTCCGGGTAAATATACTCGTATGGGAAGTAAACTAACAAACCATCTACACTTAATCTGAAATTAAAGTGTATTTAATGTGTTATTATAATTTTTTCTTATTTAAAAGAATTTTGTTTACCGCATTTTGATATAATCGTCTCGATATACACTCTCCACCTGATTTCAGCAGCCCCGGTCGAGCAAAGTCTAGTTTCAGGTGGAGAGTGTATACTTTTTCTTACAAAGTTCTGAAAACTTTCAATGATGAAACATTTCAAGCATAATAATTTTTTTCAATCTTTAGTATTCGTTTATTCCTTCAATACAAAAATAAAAAGCTATTAATAAAGAATTCTTCAATAACGATTGTAAGGGCAGGGTCGAGGCAGCATATTATTTTGAAATCGTTGCAGCCCCTTGCGATTCGCAAACATGAATAAAATTAGTTGATGACCCTTTTTGATTACCACGCAAATTCCTAAGTAATGTCATCAAAGTAACATAAAAAAATTAATTAATGTTTTTATTCACAATTTTTATGACATAAAAGAGAAGACATAAATGTTGAGAAGAAAAATTTTACAATAATTTTATTTCGACATGACGTCACTGATGGGGTTACAAGGGAGCCATTGTTGAATTGTGAGACGCTCTCGTTGAGGAAGAACACTTTTAAATTATCTGAAATTTTTGTAGCTTTAAGTGTCATTTTCTTATTCAATTCACCACCATTCAATGCTTAAACTCATAACTAACTTATCAATCGCCTCCGATTGTATTCAACTTAAGTTTAAACGTGGATATAGTGGCCGAAAAAAATTAAATTGATCAAGCAATTAAGAGAAGAAAAAAAAATCTAAAGAAAATTACAATTTTTCACTCAAAGTGCTTATTTTAACCAATAAAATGACTTAAAAGAAAATGGCATAATGCAAGTTTCTAAAACCGAGTATTGTTGGCGCGTGGTTGACTCTTAAAATCGATAAACTTAAGGATCCGCAAGAGTCAATAAAAAAAAATAATCGAATCTGGCTAGATCACCATCGAAATACGACAATACGATTAAAAAAGAGCGACAAATTCGGCGGTAAAAGAGCAGTCAATAAATTAGTTGAACCATAAACAATCAAAAACCATTATTTATAAAGAACAATTAAAAGAAGATGATAAGAAATTGTGAAGAAAATTAAGAAAGAAAGCAAAAAAAAAATCTTCATTAAGGATAATAATGTGCACTTGTTGGTTTGGTTAAAAAGAGGAATAAAAAAGTGTAACACATAATATCGGCGCGAGAAGCAATTGCCTATCGCTTTAATTATAAAATAACTTCATCAAAGCATTCAAAGCCTTGTTGAAGGTGGAAAAGGATTTTTAATCCTTTTCTTAATATTTCTTCTTTTCTCCGGTCCTAAAAATTCGTAAAAATTAGTGAAAAGCGCACAAAAAAAGCAAAAATTCAGAATACTGGAAACATGTTAGGTAATTATATCGATTGATTGTATAAAAATGAATATCACGACACAGTGACATGTGTTTGTTGTAATTGTAGGTGTTTCGCGCCGTGGCGTGTCAGCCGGACCGCCACTGAGCATGGATGAGACGGGAAACAACTGGAAAGGCAACGGACAAGGATCCGATGCACAGAATTCCGGTAGTAACTTTGGTGGCGGACCAAATAACGCCAACAATTTCAGTTCGGGTCCCGTGTTTCCGCAATCCAATCAAGGATCACCTGCTGGAAACATGCAACCGAATAGCTTTCAAGGCCCGCCTCCCGGCTCTAATACACCACAATACACGGCATCTCCCGCACCATCAGGATCATCAACACCAGGCCCAGGACCACCAACATCATCAGGTTTTCCCCCACCACCTCAAAATTCGTCCGGTCCACCTTATAATGGCCCAGCAGGTAGCGGCCCATTCGGATCCCCATCCAGCAATGGTCCGCAATTCGGAAGACCAGGAAGTTCAGGTCCTGCTTTTGGACCTCAATTTGGACCTGGTGGACCCAATAATTTTGTCGGTGGCGGTCCTCCATTTATGGGCCCTTCCGGTTCACCATTTCATGGCCAAGGTCACCCTATGGGTGGTCCTGGACACATGATGAGTGGTCCACAACCCGTCGATAGACTTGATCCAAGGTAGAGTTGATAAGTTGACTTAAGAAACGTTTTCAACATTCACAAAACGAACTTTATGCTCATTAAAGGTTTCACATTTCCAGCGGACTCAATGTGGGACGACGGCATTCCTACTTTGGTCAGCCTGACTATAGAATTTATGAACTTAATAAACGATTGCAGCAGAGAACAGATGTGAGTGTGAATGTGAATCATTTTCGGTAATTAAAATTGTAAAGATTTCTGGAAAATTTCAGGAAAGTGATAATTGTTGGTGGGATTCATTCGCCAATGAGTTCTTCGAAGATGATGCACAACTGACGTTAACTTTCTGCCTAGAAGATGGTCCAAAACGTTACAGTGAGTAACATTAACTCGTTAATTAATTAATTAATTTATTAATTAAATTTTTTGTATTAGCAATTGGTCGCACATTAATCCCGCGCTATTTCCGAAGCATCTTCGAAGGTGGCGTCACCGAGCTGTATTATAATTTAAAACATTCAAAAGAGAGCTTTCACAACACATCAATAACATTAGATTGTGAGCAATGTACGATGGTGACGCACCATTCAAAACCGATGTACACAAAAGTAAGTTGCGTTGATTTTGTTAAAGTAAATAAACAAATTGATGTACAAACGAAAATCTTTCGACTGTCAAGGTATGCACTGAAGGCCGTTTGGTATTAGAATTCACATTTGACGATCTCATGCGAATAAAAACGTGGCACATGGCGGTGAGAGCACATCGTGAAATGATTCCACGTAACATTGTCGGCATGCACACGCATCCATCACAATCCGATCCGGCAATGTTGGAACAATTATCGAAGAATATCACTCGACAAGGCATCACCAATTCAACATTGAACTACCTTCGCGTGAGTGTGTGATCTGAATTCAATTTCTGTTCTAAATTTTGATGAATTTTTCAATGTGAAAGTTAAAATTTTCATTCATTTTTCTTTCGATACAGCTCTGCGTGATTCTCGAACCAATGCAAGAACTCATGTCAAGACACAAAGCTTATTCACTGAGTCCACGAGACTGTCTGAAGACCACATTGTTCCAGAAATGGCAGCGCATGGTGGCACCGCCTGGTAAGCGAGGTACCTTTTTATTACATAAACCGAATGGTGAATTATACTTTAATTTATCCTCTCACTCCATTCCACTTTCCTCCATCAAAATAATAAAACTTTTCATCCTTTGTCGATGTTTGTTCTTTTATGCTTTGTTTCCAACTCTTTTTATGATTTTATTACAATCCAATTCAACATTTTTTTGTTTACTTTTTATTTCATTTAATTGCAATTTTATTTATTTTCATTTTTTTAACAATTTTTTTATCTTTTTTCTGTTCATCTACTTCCAACCCGCCAAAAACAAAACACATTAAACAAACAATGCCATGCTCCGCACCATGCTGTGTGTTGTGTGTTGACTGTGTGCTTAATTTGAATGTTTTTTTAATTCAACGAAATGAAATCAACACAACATTGAAACAACTTATTAAATTAAGACAATTCTATTAAAGATGCCCAACGACCAGCAAATAAGCGTCGAAAACGAAAAGGATCGAGTGGTGGCGGTGTAGCGAACTCAACACCACCTGTACCGAATAAGAAAAGATCGCCTGGACCAAATTTCTCACTGGCATCACAGGTAGTTGTTAATGTTACCAGACTTTCTTTCCTTTCAAATCGATTCTTAATTTTATTTTAAATTAACTTTGTTAATAATGATAATTATGATGATTTCAGGATGTTATGGTTGTGGGAGAGCCATCACTTATGGGCGGTGAATTTGGCGATGAAGACGAGCGTCTAATAACACGACTTGAGAATACGCAATATGATGGAACAAACTCGCTAGATCACGATAATCACGGCTTTGGACATGCCGAATCACCTCTCTCGAATGCCAACTCTTGGGTTGATCGGGGAGGCGGCAGTGCTATGAATCAACAGAATAATTCCCAAGCATCGCAAGACGCGCAGGATAAGAAAAGTCCCGTCGTTCCGCCACAGTGACTATTGACAATTTAACAAAATTTACATTAAATCATTAAATCCAATGTGAATTGAATGTTTATTTTTTTTCTGTTGATATTTAAAATGATAAAAAGAGAAAGAAATGTGAGGGAAAAGAGTGAAAGAATCTCGTGGCGTGCTTTCCGCTTTGGGATAAATAAACATCCAACATCTATCTCAGTTTTATGCTTTCCTTAAATTCTCTTGTTATTAAAAACTGAAGCTGATGAAGTAAGATGCAATTAAAAAAAGAAAACAATTCAAAGATAGCGAGAGGAAGAAAAATAAAATTCATTTCAATCTCATCGTTTGCAAAGAAAGCAAAGCAAAAATATTTAATTTTAATGTAAGAACCTTTAAAAAATTGGTGAAAAAAAGAGAGAAAGAAAGAGAATTAATTGTATTATTGTAAATATTAAGATGGAAGGAAATTTATTTCTGAAAATAGTAAAAACGTGCGTGAATTTGAGGGGAAAATTGTGAATGGAGGGGAAATTTATGTTGAGATGAATGTGGCCAATTTAAAAGCAAAATAATATTTTAATTTGATTTCTCTGACTTTATTTCTTTCGTTTTTGTCAATTAGCAAAATTTTCACCAGTTTTTAAATGGCATAAAACAAAAAGAAGTTGTAATTTCATGGTAAATGTTCTTAGTTACGAATTAGGGGAAAAATATGTTGATTAAATGTTCAGCATAACATCTACCGGTGATTTTTAAATGTAACTTAATTTCGATACTTTGGGGTCAATGCGGAAAATAAAAAATGATAATAAATAGTGAAGAAACGTTCAATGGATGATCACATTTGGATGGGTTGAGTCATTGTAACATTTTTCAGCATAAATTTTGACTGAATATTGAACAAATTTTCATTCTACTTTAACAACATCTTCCATAAGTTTTCCGAGTTTAGCTGACATTTCCCATCCACAAGATTCAACTAATCCATTGAACGTTTTTTTAAACTTTTTAAATAAATTAATGTATGATGAGAATGAGACGAAACCACATCAAACCAGATAAATTAAAGAAATCAATTAAATTTTAAGCGAAAACAAGAAAACATTAAAGTTTAGACGAAAAGAAAGTAAAAACTGCTCCGAGACTGTGAGGGACAAAAATGTGTTTCTGTGTTTTTAACAGGAATTGATGTTGATAAATGACCAGCGGAGGATTAACGGAATCGTGTATTTATAAATAATAAATAAATAAATAAAGAAAAAAACAAGTTTCTCTTCGTATGAATGGACGATAACTTAAAATACTTATTACATTAAAAAATTTAAATTGAGAAAGGCGAGAAGAACTTTGAGAAAAACAAAAATCTATATTTACTAAAGTGATTGTGTAATTGTATAAAGCAACCAATTTTGTATTCCTATTTATCCGTTTCTTGTGCACAAAGGTCGAGAGAATATTTTCCAATTTTCTTTTGACGATGCTTTGACTTGTTTTTTACCATCGAAGCTTCGTCAACAGGAGAAAAGGTGAAATTTTCTATTCGACTGATTACCATCAAAACCGATATGAACCGACAATTCTTAAATTAAAAAAATAGAAAACATTTTGCTGGGAAAATGTACGAGTCGAGACTTGGAAATCGCAACTTTCACTCGTACATTTTTCTACTGCGCTTCAAAATTTCCACTGCAAAACCACTTAGTTCTCATCGCGGATTTTTCACTAATCTCTTTGTTTTTCCTTTTTTTCTTAAAGTTTCTCCCACTTGATTTTCTGACGAAAAATCTTGTCAACTTCTATGAAACGATACAACTGATTGCATTAAGACGTACATTAATTAAACATGAAAAGAAAATGAATCAAATACCTCATAATTTTTCAAGGCGAATAGCGTGAAAATCTTCTTATTTTTGTTTTAGTTTTTCCGCGATAACATGTAGAATTAGAAAGAAAAAATGAAAGGAGAAAGAAAAATTATCCTCCGGTCGTCTTTCGCCAAGCGCCTTTTGTTTGGGATCGAAAGAAGAAATTAGTTCATAAACATTCATCCTCGTCTATCCCACTTTATTTTTTTCTTTCATTTGTGCGCAATCAGCATTAAACATATTTAAAACACAAACACACACACAATTATCGTGAAGGAAAATTTAAGAAAAAATGAAAACTAAAGCAGAAACAATTTGTGTAGGAATTAAAAAGAAAATTTTACATAAAAACTTAAAATACAAAAAAAAAGAAGGAAAAAAATGAAAATTTACTTAAAATTTTTAAGTTAAAAAAATTAAATAAAATAAAAAGAATAAAAAATTATGAAAAAGTTTTTTAAATATTTTTCAGTGAAATTTTTAGGAGTTCAACTTGTTGCTTCGTTCCTGAAATATCTAGGTACTTAAAAAGTTTTTAATTATAGATTGAAAGTCATCTCGTTTTGTTCTTAACACATATCCTTGCTTTATTTTTTAAATGTTTTATGTTTTAAGAAGTTTTTTTGTTCATGAAATCATCTTTCTGCTTTGATAAATGCTTTTTATTTTGTCTTGTTCATTATAATGTTTCTCTCCATCTAATGACTAGCACAATCAAATCATAACAGTAACACAACCTCTTGGAAAGAAGTTCTTTTTATTTTAATACATATTTTCAAAACCACGTGCTATTAATTTCTAATATCATCTTTGCGTTTCATAAAATTCATGTGCTTCGAAATAAAATTATGAAGAGTACAACTAGATCGAACTTTTGAGAGCTTAACAGACATAAGTATTAAGAGTAAATAATCATTCAAATCTTAATATTTCTCTTTGGTAAATATATTTTTATGTTATCAATAATTGCATAGTTTTCTTTTTAATTTAAATACGTTTCATTATCATTGTATTAACTCTTTTTTTTATCTTTTCATTAGCATTAAAATGGAAGACTTTTTTCATATCATCTTGTTTGATATTAACTAACACTCTAAATAAATTTATCATTCGATTACATCATCAACACTTGACATACTCAACGCAGCAGCAACTCATCTTAATTTGATGACCATGTGAAACATTTTTTTCGCACTGTTAAATTGCCCTTTTCATCTTTTCATCAAGATATGTATGCTTGAGTTCATTAATTGATTTATGTAAGTAAACTTTTATCATCGATAGATATACTTAATTATGTATAAAGTTTTGTGATCTCTTTTCTTAAATCTGCAATAGCACAACAATCGCAACAAAACATAATTGAGAAGAAGAGAAGACGTAAAGTTGCTGACAGATTACGATAGGAAAATTTGGCAAATTTTTGCTAAAAACTTTTTTCTTTTTTCTTTTGTATAATTAGTTGATGAATTTAAGGAAAACTTTTGAGTTATGATCTTACATGTTTCCATATTGGAATTTTTTGACTTTCAAATAACGCCACACGCCATAACCAGCAACTGTTGCAATGCAAGCAATTCCCAGAATTGTTCCCAAGTAAAATGGAGCTGATTCATCACGGTATGTTCCAGTTGCAGTACATTGAAAGGGTGAACCTGTAATTTATATTGTCAATATCTCAACATTACATTCGGATCATCAATTTTTACCCCATTGACCACCAACTTTGTACATAAATCCTTGCAAGCGAGTATCACGAAGAAAGAGTTTCGCTAAATGTCCCGATCTATCACTTTCATCCTTTTTTTGTATTGTTGTTGTAAAAAAGAATTAAATATAAAATTCATTTCATGCTAAATTAACTCAGATAATCATTTCACGCTCAATTACCTGAGAAAACATTACGATGGTCTTCTCTTGCATGCATTCAAATGACTTTCCGATGGGCGTTGGGAAAAGGAATGTGTGTGGTGGTGTTGATAACTTCACATTGAGATTAGGTCGATCAATATGTTCAAATATAGGATTTGATGATGAATACGACAACTCAATTGTGTTCACGTACCATCTTTCACCACCTTTGAAATATGATTTGATGAAATTTCTTCAACAGAATGAAAATTGTTTACATACCTGGAGTTTTTGAGAAATACATTGAAAGAATGAATCCTCGAAATGAAAGTGTTACTGATGATTCATCGGAGTTATCACAAATTCCTGAAGAGAATTTATTTATAGAACATGAAAAATTAAGAGAGAAAATCTTTTCACCTTTAAGTCCGGGGTTGTCGGGTAAATAAACATCAGCTTCTCTATCTTCATTCAACTTATCACGATATTGAATACTAAGAAGACCATCAGTTCTAATAAGGATGCAAGTGTTTCCGTTTGTTGTATTGACACGATAAGTTGAAGTACTTGACGGTGGAGATGTTGGCTAGAAGAAGATTGTAAAATTAATCTTGGATTCATCTTTTCTTAATGAAAGAAGGTAAAGTTACGGCTTGAGGTTTCATTGTGTATTTTGACACTCGAGGTTTCTTTGTGACCAAACCTTCCAGTTGAAGAGCTGTTATCGTTTGAATGAGTAGACCTACATGAATAAACAAGCATCAACAACTCTCATCCTATTTTAATCACAAACTATCTTCGTTTACCTATTACAACAATTCGAATAGCAAATCCTTGGCATAAATTCCAATTTTGTGAAAACTTCATTTTTTTCTTTTCTTAGTATTTAGTCAAAAAAAAGTTGGGAGCAAAAATCAATACAATTCTGATATTTTGTAAGTTAATCTACTCTTAGTAATAATAAAGAAGCTTTCGAGCTTTTTTTCTACACTTCAAACTTTTCAGACAGACACAAAGTAAACAGAAACAATTGATATTCTATTTTGAACGGGATAGAATAATCTTTCTTTCTTGAGGAAAAATCGATGATGAATCAGAATTTCCTTCTTTGTTCCTCCCACATAAATTTTCATCCACGTTTTTCGTTACAGAGCTTGCGCAAGGATGAAATTCAAACAAGTTTTCTACTGTTAAATATTATTGGAAATTGAATAAAAGTTATGATAAGTATTTAATTCAGGATGTGTGAGAATGTAGTTGGAAGCTATTTTTTTAATTCTTTATTCGTCTATGCTTTAAATACGATCAGAAATAAATTTTAATTAAATAAAAATTGAACAGCAACAATATTTTATGAATCAGTTTTATTCAGTATTTCAACATATTTTACTAAGCCTATCAATAAATCTGGCCTTCTAATGACTGAAAGAAATGAGAAAAAGTCAAAAAACTTAATTTATCAACAGCGAAGACTTTAAATTTCTGCAACTAAATAATTTTAACGGTTTTCAAAATTTCAAATCGCTATCAATTTTTCATTTTCATTCCCCTGATTTGTAAAATTGCTCAGATTTACACAAATTTGTTTTCTATTGATAAGAAAGAAATAATATTGAGAAAATTATTTCATAGAATGCGTCGTGAAATATTTGTAGATCGGGCGTAAAATCGAATTTTCAATGTGTATTAAAAGCTGTGATTTCGAATCTCTAAATAATTATCCTCGGTTTAATCCAAATTAATCGAAAATTAAAATCGCAACACAAACAAAAAAGAAATAGAAGAGTTTGTCCTTCAAGACAGAATCGAATAAGCCTTGAAGTAAGCAAAGATTCACCTTCGATTCGATCAATCTCTAGTTCCACTTGATATTTTGTAGAATGTCCTCTGAATATATTACAAGTCAGCCACAAAAAACGGGCACCGTTTATCGGTTTATTCGCGTTCCAGAATTAAACCAAAACTCAAACACTGTTGTACTGATAAAGAATCCAACAACAACCGAATCGAGCACAATCACAAGAGTACAAAAGCAGGTTGAGCAAGTGACAGCGCCAAAATTAATAACGACAACGACAGAGAGCACAGGTGGAAAGAAGGTAAAAACTCGTGTAAGTTAAATTTAAATAATGTGAAATGTTATAAAGGGTCAAATATTGATAACAACTTTCAGCGTGATGACTACAGACGTTTTCAACACAATCAAATCGAGCGTGCTCGACGAGAAAAGATCAATAATTGGATCATGGAATTGGGAAAAATAATTGATGACAATAGCGACAATAGTGATGACAATACAAGTACTAATAATAATCAATCAAATAAAAATGGGGAGGCTCTTTCAAAGGGTGGAATTTTAGAGAAGGTAAATTGTTAAACAAAGACTAAGACTCTTGAAAATGACTCATTCATTTATTATTCATTTAAATATTCAAGGCTTGTGAATACATTTCGCACCTCAAGTCAGTTATTAAGTCTCAACAGCCATCGTCATCTATTGATGAACTCAACAATGAAATCAAGCGCCTAACAGATGAAAACGAATTACTTAAGTTCGAGAATACGATGCTCAAACGAAAATATCACATGGAGGGTATTGGAGATGATGAAGATGATTGTATGATTAAACGACCTAAATCAGAGAGTGATGACTTTAAACTTGGTATTGAGTTCGATGATACGCTGCCATGCGATGAAATTTCGACTTAATTCAATTAATTTAATTAATTAATCGAGACTAGACGTCTTCGTTGACATTATGATCGCTCACTGTTTTAAAAAACAGACAAAGTTATATGACAAAACATTAATTATGTTAATCGATGTTGGGATGGAATGGATTCTTATTTTCCCATTCGAAATAAGAAAATTAATCCTTAATGAACAATTAAATATTCCAAAGTTATGTTTCAGAATCTGAAAAAAATGAAATTATTTAAACAATTTTCCTTTCCAAGCCAACATCAAACATTAAATATATTCTCATTGTTGCTTTTAAAGCACAATTGAATTTATCTTTATGCTTTATCGTTTTTCTAGTAAACGACAAATTTAAGAAATTTTATTCTATTCGAATATTATTAGAGCGGAAGAAGAAGAAAAGAATAAATACTTATTAGAAATGGCCTGAATTTAACAATTATGTCACATAAACAGGAAACATTTTAACAGAACTCTCTATCTTTCCATCTCTCTCTCTCTCTTCATATTTACTTTTCTTTTTCCACTTAATAATGTGGAGAAGAATAAATTAATTGATAATTTAATTTAAGGAATAAGGAGATTGTCTCCATAGAGCGTGACATAATTTACGAACGATACCATTACGAATATTTAGCAAGTTTTTCTGAAATATTAGAAAGATAATGCGACTTAATCTGACTTCATAATATTTAATCCCATTGAGTACTTACTTACCTACAACTTTTTATCATAGACAGTCACATTTAGTTTGTTTCGATGTCTCTTGTTAGATAAATTTGACTTGTAAAAAACGAAAAAAAATATCACAACAATTATAATTGATTGTTTGTGGGAACTTAGAGCAATAGAAAGTATCTGATTACTTATACTGAAATTCAATTTCATTTTTGTGTGCAATACATAAATCTTCAATGAAAGAAAATGTTTAATAAGCGATAATTCTCGTTCCTAGTTTTAGTGGGATGACGCCTGATGTTAATTATGCTTTATTTCTGTTGTGATCTTATTGATAAAGAAGAAAACAAAATATTTCGTGGTTCTGCATGTAGTTGATACAATTATTATGTTAAAAAGGAAAAAAACAATATTGATTGAATAAAATTCTTTTTTTTTAAGTTATTTAATCCGTTAAGTCAAGCAGACAACTTTATGAAAAAGTCTTTTAAATGAATTTTTTTCAGTGATAGAAAATTTAAATAATAATGGGAAAGAAATCCATGAAATGAAGATAAAGCAGATTAAGATGATTGGCGAGTTTTTCATTTGCATTTTTGCACTTTCTTTCAGATTATTCAGTTTTATGATTTCAAGTCAATCTTTCTATTTATTCTTTCTTATTTGGTCGGTTATCCTTTTCAATTCAATTCATTCTATCACAACTGTCTGATTCATTTCATTTTCTGCTTTCTTATTTTCATTCATATTTGGTACACGATAAATATTTTTACATGAATTAATATTTTCTCTATGTTTGACGTGCTTGTTATTTTGTTACTAACAAAACTTCAAGGAAAACCAAAGAATATGCTCGGTGAAAAGGAAGAAAGAAGAAACAAGAAACTTTGAACAAATATTAATTTTTCACAACATTGAAAATTCGCAAAAATCTAAAATCAAGCCTACAAAATCATCGAAGGAAATTTTTTTAAGAAATTATCAAATATTTTCTGTACAAATTCACCATTTCCACCTAATATGGCGAAAAATTGGAGTAGGCGGAATGCCACCCAACTCTTTCTATTTGCGTTTAATTAAAAATGTAAAGAAAGCGCTTGGATAAAAGCTGTACTTGTAACGTTTTGTTCTTTCAATTTTCTCAGTTATCTTGCGGCAGAATTGAGGGTTAATGAGAAAACTGATATTGAATTATATAATATCAGTAAACTTACTCCTACCAGCTAATTTTAAATTGTGAATTTCTTGCTGCGGAATTATTTGAGCCCTTTCTGATTGATTAAACATTAATCCGTGATTGAAAGCGTGAAATTGAAATTTTTCAAATTGTTTAAATTTATTTCTGTCGTGGTCAAATGACGCGGGTTGAATGATGTGATTTTCAGAAATAAAATTAAGATGGAAGTTTCGCTTTTCCAGCATCCGAAATTTTTCATTTTCATACAATTCAAAACCAATTCGTAACATCAGTAGATGACATGATTGTTGTTTTACATTTCATTCGTATTAAGAGACAGAATAAATGATTATTTTATGTTTCTAAGTGAATGACAAGCAGCAGTATTAAGCTTAAATTCGACTGAAAGAATTAATTTTAATGCAGCATTAGCTGGGTTTGTTGATAGCAAATTCGTAAGTATAGATTTTGGATTTGCTGAAAGTTAATGCTGTCATTTGAGGATTGACTTTTACGGTCTCGATGATTTCTCATTAAAGTAAAGCTGCTTTAAAATCTTGAATGACTTGTGGAATGTGGCTCTTTTGTAACTTGCTCCATTTAAAAAGATTCTTATTCTGAAAAATGCTTTCTTCTATACAATCGTTAAAAATTTATTTCATAAAATTGGACTTTCACACAAATATTTGTCTTTTACATGCCTATTTCATTACACCGAAACAAACAATCCAAACATTACTGAACATACTTTCAATTTTAAGGAAGTAAAGAATTGTTTTTAAGAGAAATGAATCATTTTTATCGAAGTTTTCCGATGGTGGTAAAAATTTCCATTACTTTGTCTTTTAAACACGACTCACAAGTAATTATCTTAGGCCAATAACTCGTACCCAATCCATAAAAGTATCTTCTAAAATTTTAACTGTGACTTTGCTTTAAGAAATAATAATTTCAGCCACTATATAAGAAGGAAACAATGCAAATTTTGCTACATTTTCTGGCTTTGAACAGTGACATGACTTTAAAAGTTTATTTTTTTATTCTGTCACAACTTTTGCTGATTGAAAAAATCAGTAGTGGTGGTGACACCGTATGTGAGAATGAAAAATGTGTGTGTACTGACGGATGCCACGAGGTTCTTCAGAAATATAGAAAAGATAGTCTGGAGATTAGTGAGACTCTGAAATTAGTACAAAATATATTAAAAAATCCAAGTGACGAAGACATCGAAGCTTTGAAGATAAGAAACTTGTATATTAAAGGAAAAATTACTGAGTTATGGGAACTTTTCACTAAAATCCAAGGAATGAAGAATGCCGATTGCAGCCAATGTGTTCTTGAAAAAATTATTAAATCAATGAGAGATGATTTCACGAAGAAGATTGAAACTTTAGCAAATATAGAGAAACGTTTTGGTCTTTAAAACAAGAAGAATAAATTAAAACTGCTTTCATACATATTATGAAAAGAAATTTCAAACTGTTTTTGATTATCTAGTACTTTTCTTAGCATTTATATTTTAGGAATACTTTATAAAATTAAACTAAAATTTTGTCAAAATTAACTAAAGTTGAGGATCATTAGAACTGTAGATGATTGTTTCCTGAAAGAAAGAATTTAAATATTTCAGTGATCTTCTTAAAAAAACAATCACCATGATCAATGAAGTATTCACATTTCAGACATCTAACATTTTAAACATTTCTGTAAAAAAAAATTAAAAAATGTGCGAGAATGTTGAAAATTTGTATGAAAGAAAATTTATCAAATTTTCTTACTCGGTTTCCTCCTTCACACTTTAAACTTTACAGCGCTTCATAATGGAATTAAGAACTAAACTTCTATTTCAGCTTTCAAGTTTAAAAGATTTCTTACTTTAACATCTCTATCGAGAATGCACGTTTATTAATAGCAGTGGTACAATGCAGCATGAAGATTCTTGACCTAAGTTTCTTCTACAGCATACATTACATGGGTTAAATTGAAACCACTGAAGTTATTTTAAAAATCTCTCTAAGTTTTACTCTTCATGCGAATAGTTTCATTTCATATTGTTTCTTATAAAAAATTCACCAATTCAAGAACTTCATCTATAATTCAGCATACTTTTAAAGATGCAAAGTAGAAGTTGATGAAGAATTTTTGAAACTACATCGAGCAACAAATTAAAGTCAATGAAATATCTGCTCATGAATTTGAAAGTAGAACACAGAGCTTTAAAGTTGATAGCAGCACATCATACGTATGTAACTAAAAGCTTTTCTGGAGGAAGAAATAAACTTTTATGCTTTTAATTGAATAACAAACATTAAAAAGTTGCATGATGCAAATATGTATGAGAAATAAAAAAAAAAGTTCACACATAAAATTAAAAGTTTGAGGATGAGGAAGCGAATGAAAATGCATTTATAAACTAAGTTTCAGAGGAATTTCATGTTGAAGTCGATTTGAAAGTTCTAAACTGCATCACAATATTAAAATATTTACTGACGTAAAGCATGCTGCTAATGCATTTTAGTTTTTATAGACTTACCTTGACGTTCTCAGTACACAAACATTATTTAGATATTATAATGTTATGAAAAGAAATAAACTCCTTTGAACCTTGTTAACTCTTGTCTTCATGTTTGTCGTTTCTAAATTTTAATTTTTATACAAATAACAATCTACTGCTTTTGATTCAACATAAAATTTCTAAATATGTATACAACCTTTTTTATTACATTTAATAACGAATTAAACATAACATTCCTTTCATATAATTATGTAAAACAAATAAATGTTGTTAGAGTTATTTTTAGAATGAAAATATTAAAAGACCCTTCATGGAATGATAGAAAATGTGGAGACCGAAAAAAGATCGGAAGCTTCCTAATGTTCTTTCCACATATGATGTGATCTCAAATGTGAGGAAAAAACATTTCTCAAAACATACATCATAAGATTTATACACAGCTAGCATAAAGCAACATTAAAAATATCAACAAAATTAATTCTTATGTTTTTCATCTTCTACCTAGCAAATGGTAGGGATCAAGAGAGTACAGAACAAGCTTTTTAAGCAGAAAATACTTGTTCATATCACAGCATGAACGAAAATTAAAAATAATATGAAATACTGTCAGAGAGACGAGAAAAATATTTAAGATGAAACTTTTCTGTGGCTTTTCCTAACTCATAGCTAAAAAATTTGCATTTTCATCTCACCAATCTTAACCACAAAACATTAAAATAGAAATTTCCCAGAAGTAACATAAATTAATGTTGTTTGCTGTTGATGTTCGCTCAGAATATTTTCACTTCAAAAAGCTTTCACATTAGATTTGAATTTGTTAAGAAGGAGTACTTTAATGAAATAATGAAGAAAACCAGAGAAGCTTAAAAAAGGAAAATTATTTGTATGATTTATTCCAGTAAAAATTCAGCGTAAGGAGATGAGAAGACCTTTGTTAAGAAATGTAAGCTAAAGGGCTGAATATAAACAACATTTGTAAGAGCTTTAAAAGCTTTTATTCTAGTAAATCAAGCAGCTTAATAGAGCTTGAAAGATTTCAATTACTTTTTCTTTTTTTTTCATTCTTACCGCTGTTTTTATCGATAAAATCAATTTCATTACAACATTTTCATTCTTGGTGGTGCTTTGTAGCGCGTGCTACTTAACAGATTTTCGTCGTTTCTTTTTATTCAAGTATTTCTTTTCAATTTCACAACTTTAGTTAAGAATCTTTTAGCAAACGAAATGAAATGTTCAAAGCTAAATAAATCTCAAGAATGCCAGAGTCAATTAACTAAGAAAAGCAATCAATCATTATTTCGAAGTTGCACAGTGGAAAAACTCAGCGCTTTTATGTACAAACGAAATACGAAGATTGTCATTGACAGAAGTTCTGAAATCTCATTGTCGAGCTTTGCACAATCTCATTTCCATCTTCTCATTAGAAGTGCGAATGATGAAGCAAAGGAAAAAGAATTAGCTTGATCAAATACAAATTCGACGAGCTTGATAAATGAAAATCGAAATAAGATATTGAATGATTCCGACCTTTTGCTAAGGCATAAAACGGAAATTGAATAGATTCATTGGAATTCTTTGCCTCCAACTTGAAACTCATTGAACAGCGAAGGAATCAATAAAAATGAATCTTAAGTTTAAATATAGCTGAATGAAATCAAAGAATTTCATTTCCATTCATTTATTCCGACAATTCTGTTTATGTCACTCGATTGAAATGTTTTCTAAATGTCTTTTGTTCAAGACATATTCATAAGCGATTACTCAAAAACATAAATACATACATATTTGACTTACAATATATACATTGGAAAAGTTTTTTCATTTTACTTCATCTTCTGAAACATATGACAACAAAGGCAAATGATGCACGCTTCGTCTACCTCGTTGTGTAATTTATTTCAAACATTGTTGCGCATTTCCGTGGGAAAACAACAACTCCACATAAAAAATTCATTTTAAAGCTTGAAGACTTCTGTTGAAGGTCATGAAAATGCTTTTTCACCCTTGGGGGGACATGTTGAAAGCATAATATGAACACAGATAGAAAAAAGAGTAAGTCAGATAGAACTTGGTTGTCATCGCGCCAACGGAAAATTTGCGTCGACGGCCGTTTTGTCGTCACATATTGAATGCAAACAAATGGAAATTTTCGTCAAGTTGTCCATAAATTATATCACACTCTCACATCGTTGAAATTGCTGACAAATATGCGCAAAAATTACTTTAGGGAAACGAACAAATGTTGTCATGCACGCGTGCTAGACAAACTCAATCTTTTTTTTTGTTCATCCACCCACAGATTTTTCCATAAGAGAAAATGTTCCTCATGAGACATTTTTTCTTATCAATTCCATGCTCTAATTTCCCTTAACAAACGTTACGAGAAAATATAGAAAAGCTGGTGTGAAAAAAAGGCGATTCGTGAAGATATTTGGAATTCGACAAGTCAACACTGAATCGATGAACTTTAAATAAGAAAATCTTTCAACCACTCACGAAAATGCTCCGCATGTGGGAGTCTCGAGATAGGTTTAGGGTTGTTGTTAAACCAAATTGAATTAAGATTCCTATCGAATTTGTTGAATCATTCGTCCCGAGAGAACAAGAATTGAAAGCTACACATAAATGCCACGACTTTGTTAACTTTTTTTTCATGAATCACAAAAAAGGCGACCGATTTGAATGATGCTTCAGTGTCAAAGGTTTAAAGCTTGAAATTTCAAAAGCGTCTGATCTGATCAAATCTTGCATATTGGATTTAATGTTTTAAGCCAGTAAACTTTTCCAATAACATTTGCAGTTCAAATATAACGTCGACTAAATTGAATTTACAAATGCACAGTTTTCAATTTATCAATAAAATCAAATGGAACGTAAAAAAGTGAACAAGAATTGGGCAAACTTTATTTTATGCACATCAGCATTGAAATCCTGCAAATTCCACCTTCCGATGTAATTTTACAATTTGTTTTAAATTTTCATTGGAAAATGTTTAGCAGGATGTTTATTCAAGAACCACAAACACACAACAGAAGCATGAAAGCTCATTTGCATTTAATGTTTGTTTTTTTCTAACTTGAAATGCATTTATTTGTTGCATGTATCGTCATTTTCCACTCATTCAAAGTCTTCAATGAGATTCAACTTTAAAGCGTTAAAATCTACTCGTGATATCATAAATTTTTATGATTTTAGGTGTACATGAAATGAACTAGTTCATAGACACAAAAATAACAACGAATTTAATTATTTTCGTTGTTATTTCAAAATTATAAGTCAAAAAATCTCAACAAGAGAGAATAAATTTTAGCAATTAAAATCTCTAAAGCGTTGTCGTATAAAATCGTTTAGTTTTAATTAATTTTTGTTGCATGAACATGAACGAGAAAAGCTTTTTCAAGTCTCCTGACGAAGCGACAAAATGATTGGAGAAATGTTTCGAACTTTTTCTGCTATATCAACAACTACCTTCAAAGTTCCAAGTTTTATTGTTGACTGTGAGATTGGAAGAGAAACAGAGCATAAACTTTTTATTCCATCAGAAAATATATTTTGAAGAAAGAAGTTAGATTGAGTCTCTACTTTCTGGCATGTTTTAAAAGTTTTCTAAAAAACTTTCTAGCAATAATCGTCAGACAATTTTATCGACCGCCACCAGTGGTCCCAGATTCTAAGACAACGAACACATGTAACAACAAAACAGTATAAAACCAAGCTGCAATAAACATAACGAAGCAAAAAAGAAGAAAACAAACATTTCGAAAAACTCTCAAACTTTTTTTTTCGTTTTTGTTATTTTCCTGTTTTGTAAAGAAAAATCCATTTGTTTATCAAATAAATCTAAAAGGTTTTACGCAATGAAAATAAAAAGAGAAAGAAAAGTTTTTCCAATTCTTCGCTGATTGAATGAAATCTCAGAGTTTGTCTGTCTGAATTTTCTCCATCAAATTGGTTTCGTTTCATTTTGCCTTTTAAATCAAGACGAGATCGAATGAGGAGAATTGTAAAGATTATTCCATGTCGGTTTGTAACTTTTTTCTCTTTCTGTCTTCAATAAACTTCTTATCTCTACGAAAGCACATCAAAAGTTTTCTCTTTAACAACCTATGTTGGAAATTCTTCTCAAGTGATTTGATTTAATAATATATTTAACCAAAGGCAAATTTGTGTAACTTGCCAATGTCAAATAAAATTGATTACTTATCAAAGATAAAAGGAAAAAAAAGCGTAAGCTTATGATGAAAATTCTTTTGTCATGTCCTTGTTTACGAGTCGTAACATTTTTTTTAAAAAATACTCCGATAAATTAAATTAAGTGGAATTGAATCATCATTCCCTTATCTAGAGAACTGTTATCATAACATTCTCCTAACAACATCACACCCTCGCTCAAGATAATCCGCTATAAAGAAGCAAACGCGTTAATGTAATTAAAAATTTATTTGCAATTTAAGCGAACTTCGAAGTCAGAAGATAAAGTGTTAATTGACACGCACAGGTAACAGCACTTGATTAATTATTTTTATACAAAATAAAAATAAAGATACTGAGAATTTCACTGACTATACTGTTTGGGATGAGCTTTATCAGTGTTTGCAATCGATTCAAAGTGATCGTCAGGCATTCTAAATTGTTGAATAAAGCTGTCACGTCACCAGGCAAACATTTTAGAAAACTTTTTTCCATCATGAATTTTTCAGAATGTCAAAAAGAAGTAAAAGTTTTTTCATTTCTTTGCTTCGTAGGTTTTTACAATGTAAGCTTTTTTTTAAAGGTAATATAAACGCCAATCAAATGTTAAAAAGTTTTAAAGGTAATCTAATTGAAATTATGATTTTAAATATTAATGAATTCATGTTTCTGTCTTATAAATTTCTATAAACTTTAAAAGGTCAATCTTGAACATCATTGAATAAGTAATGGTTGAAATTATAATTAGCAACTTAGTGCATTATCATGTAAATTGCTTTAGCTTCTTAGGGAATTTATATTGAAAAATATTTTTCACTTGAAGAAACATGTTAATGCTTCAATGCTTAGAAACCCTTCTAGGAAAATCAAGATTGCTGTCCACAGCTCAAGATTTCTATTTACATCTAAATCTTTTTTTGTATTTTATTTCATTGCCTAAATAATTCTGAGAATATTTCTTTAAAGTCTCTTCAAGCCATCAATCTCAACCTTTAAATTCGAAACAAAAAAGAAGAAACTTCATTTTTCGATGTTTTCTGATGTCAATGGAGAAAGATCTATAAATAATCTGCACTGAAACATAAATATAAGATGAAAGTTTTATTGGCAATTCACATTGAAAAAGAAATAAAGTCTGTAACATTCCCTGGTATTAAAGAGAGAGTTCAGGATTAAATGTTAAATTGAAAAATTCTTGTTTCTCATCTTCGCTTGAGGATAAATTTAAAGCCGTTGAATGAAAAACGTATCGAATGATAGTTCAGAAGAGATATGAGATATTTGAAATGAAAGAAGCAGTCACACAATAACGTCACTTAGCGATTAAAATAAATACTAAACAGTTTTAAAAGCTAATCTCGATTAAAAGCTTTATAACATTTAAGTAGATTAAATAGAAATTCCACGAAGCCCAGTAATCTGTCAGATGTGTCGACTTTATTTTTGAACACTCCCAATAAATTGTATTAATGTTTTTTTCCTAAGTGTGGTGAAGAAAATCGAAAAAAAAATGCCAACTCGACATGATAAACTGTTTTCTAGAACGTGAATTTGATAATAAATTATATTTCTAAATTTAAATATATATTTGAAATTACGGCAAAAAAAGATTGAAGGCAAGTAAAATTGTTGAATAAATTAAAAATTTGTTGAAGCTTTGATCCCAATCACGTTCTATAATGAGTCAAAAATTAATTACAACTTTACGAACATCTAATTAAGATCAACAAATGAAAGCTTTCTCTCTCTCTTTCTCTTTTCTTTTACTCTGCCACCTCAAGATACATAAATTATTTCATTAATTTCCCACCTCGATGGGTTCCTTGATGCCCCCACTGCTTCTATAAATTTCAAATATTAATTCTGAGCATATCTCATGTTCATAGAATTCAAAATTAACAAGAGAAGCTTTTTCTGACTTTCACCTTGTAAATAGCTTGAAAAGCTTAATTTTGAAGAGAAAGTAGGTAATCAAATTATGAAGATTCAGCAAGGTGCAAACTGTGAACTCCCTTGCGACTGAAACATAAAAATTAAGACTTGTAATATCTAAGATTGTTGTGATTATTTTGCGCAACTTTCAAGTTTCAATGTTTTCTTACTGGTAAAGAAAGAAGAGAAAGAAAACGAGACCGAAACACGTAAGCCCAAATTTATTGAAGTGGCTTCTTACACAAGAGAGTATTGGACGATGAGGTCATACAAACAGTGCTGTGGGAGCATTGAAAAAAGCTCAAAGTTTCGGGTTCAGATTTTTCTCCGAACGACACTCAAAAACTATTAAATATAGAAAATCTCACCTCTCGACGGCAACAAAAGGGCGCATAAGAGGACCATGAGTGACCAACTCCAACAATCCCTATAAATCTCTTCATTTTCCCACCTGGAATTAGGGACAAAACCTTCATAGATGAAATAAATATTTTCTTTCATGAACTTAATACATTTTTTTATGTACATATCTATACAAGAACGACGAAAGAAAGAATTTCTTTTTACTTTTCAGGATTTCGTTTCTTTTACTTCTACTCCGATTTCCCACTAGGAAATGATTTAAAGAACAAGTAAAGTTTTTTAACAAAACTCTTGTGCAAGCAACGAGAACGAAACTTTTGACGTCTGTAGGTATTATTTAAGAAGAAATATTGTTTTACTTTAAGGTTTAAGTTTATATGAAGAAGCTTTTTACAAAAGCTTTCTTTGAAACTTACTTTCGAGAGTACTGATGATTTATTCAGTGTCTGGTCACTTTGAAATTTGTGTTAATCTTAATCAAAAATTTCATATTTTCTCTTTTCTTTTCATTCAAATTTCTAAGGCTAAAGTTGATCTGAACATTTGTTTCTATAAATCTAAGTATGAATGACGTGACTATTGGGATTTATTCACGTGTTTCCTGTTTTGCATGCATAAAAACCAATAACTTATGAATCAAATAGATCCAACATTTGTATGCCGATTCAAACTTTAAATGAGATAAGTTTGTAATGATGATAATTTGGGAAGTAATGAATCATAATGTGTTTTGTTTCGAAAGTATCAATTTAAACCTAAATAAGGAAATTTCGCAATTCAATAAAAAAAGAAAAAAAAATTCATTCTGATGATAAAAAATATTTTACAACGAACTTTAAGTTCACATAAGCTAAAGCTTAATATATTTCATCACCACAACGCCAACACTCTATGTCAACGAAATCCCATTCAATGAAATAAACGAGAAAAGTTTTTGTTTCGTCGTTAAATAAATGAAAATATATGTTACCTCTGATGTCATTTTGAAAGCCCTGTGGACTAGCAACCATTACCGCTGCACCAGAAATGATAAGTAGTAAACGTAAGTTACTTACGGAAGTTGGAATAAAAGACAAACAATCATCTTTAAAACATCACAGCTTGAGAGATTCAAAGTTGATAAAATACTGCAACGAATAGGAATCTGCAGAACTTCTTAAGTTTATGTCATTGTATGTTTGCTTCCTTTTCTTCTAAGAACATACTATGTAGGGGAAGAAGGAACATTATTTATTCGGTCACTTTAAGCTTGCTTTAGTTCTTTCTGTCGTTGTCTGTGTGGGAAGCTTCAACGCTTGATAAATTATTCATTGGGTGATTTTTCTTTCATTTTCCTCCCACAAAATTCGATATACATTTGACAAAAGATTATATGGCAAAGCCTTATAGTTATAAGAAGTTATGGGCTTTCCAAGAGAATTATTCAATTATCATATTTTTGTGGAGCCCTCTGCCCTTTCAATACAGAAGATATGTGACCAAAAAGACTTTTCCATTTCCTTTTATTCTCTCCATCGTCATTCTACTGATTGAGTGGGCAATTTATTTCATTCGTTATGTTCGCACCGATTACTTTACGACAGTCTTCGTTCTACGTTCGTTTGAGTCCGGGTGGATTATGCAATAACACCGAGGAAAAATATATTTAATGAAATTTGATCAACTTTGTCTCCCTCAATAAGAAGATAGGTTGACTTAATTTCAAAAGCAAAAGAAGGTAATCGGAAGGAAAAGAAAAATTTGTGGAATGAAACAACTTGAGACTCATAATCCTAATTAAAAATCTTCTCATGCGTTTCAGTTATTCGATGAACGGCATGGAATGTCTAGCAATAATATTCGCTTTGGAAAGAGGTTAAAGAAGAGGAAGGAACTATTAATAGTTAAGGAGCGTTTGTTTACTTGTATAGCGTACGACGAGTACAATGAACATGAAAGCATTCCCCATTAATATTTCTAAGCGAGTAACCTAATAATCTTTTCCCCTTTGACGTTATATTTTAAGCGTGTTGATTTATGACGCTTTAAAGTATTCGTAAAAGTTCCAAGCATTAAACAAAGGGTAATAGAATTTGAGGTATGCTCATAAAACGGATGAAAAAGAAGGAGATAAAAGAGCTTTAAGAAGACTTCGGCTTACGTGCGTTTATGCTTCAAAAATTTTAACGATTTCAAGGTAATATTTCTTCTCGCTCGAATGTTATGATGGTTTAGATTTTTTTTAATTAAAAAATGTAAATAATCAAGGACGTACCGAAGTGAATGATAATTACTCGACTTAATGAGTATTTTAAAGATTCATTATGTTATTAAGGAAGACAAAAATTCCTTTAAACAGTTCAGAAATAAGAAAATGTGTAAATATTATTCTTCTACATTATACAATCATAAAAACACATAAAACATTAATTATTTATCATTTAAATATCTGAATTCTGTTACATCTACATAAAGCAAATCCAGAGATTAATTTCTTCCTAGTTTTTGGTCTTCCTGCATGTTTTAAATACTTATAACCACAGCAGGCAGAGTTGACTTGTTGATATATTTCAAAGAATGACTCTCGGTATACCATTAGATAGACAAAATACTGAATTTATAAATACTTTAGTGAAATTACTGTTGTTCGAATCTCATGAAGTTGAATTCAATTTCGAGTTTTCGACATCGTAAGTGATAGTTTAATTTTAATCACATGGATAACAATTCAAGAACAGAATTTCAATGAGAAGCATTCAATGAAATGAACACTGACAAAACTTCTTCTTGAAGATTAATTTGTAAAATTTGTACGAGTTAGCAATGCAATAAAAATAATGAAATAATTGGCTTTGGCTGCAAGCGTTTCTCTTACATTTGTTGCAGATCAAGTGCAATGAATCATTTATAAAGTTTATATCCATAAAATGTTTTCAATTTCGATTAAAATTTCCTCGTGTTGATGAAATAAAGTTGGAAAAAGAATCAGAACGATATT
Organism: Clunio marinus; assembly: GCA_900005825.1. Lineage (NCBI taxonomy): Eukaryota > Metazoa > Arthropoda > Insecta > Diptera > Chironomidae > Clunio > Clunio marinus. The sequence continues at coordinate 25,378 of CVRI01000065.1, read as the reverse complement.
TCATTCGTTAATTGTTGCTATCATCAAATTAATGTCTTTTCCCATTAGAAAATAAAGTCGACTAATTTAGAGCAATTTCTACGAGAAAATACGTTCATTTCCCAATTAAAAGTCATAACTTTGTTGATGTCATGTTCCAAACTTTTGCAAGACATATTAATTACATGCCTAAGGTATTAAGTTATTAAATATCAAAGTACTTGACACTTATTTCATTCGACAATTTCACGTTTAAGTAAAGTATTTAGTGTCATGTAGATGTTTAACCGCGAAAGATTATGTAAGATCTAAATATTGTAACTTTTGACGCACATGAATTTCGTGTCTGATAGAAAACTTATTAATTAGCAAAGTTTGAAGTTTATGACATTTACAGAGATTCCTTTATCATAAAGCTCTTCATATTTGTATAAAGGGATAAGTCAGGTATGTAATTAATATCACATTCATTACTTGAGATTGTTTGAAAGTAAACTATGTACATAAATATCTGAATAAATACTTTGTTTGGTTCACAATAT
>CVRI01000065.1:5961-24814 GCA_900005825.1 Clunio marinus | reverse complement strand
TATCTGATAGAAAACTTCTTAATTAGCAAAGTTTGAAGTTTATGACATTTACAGAGATTCCTTTATCATAAAGCTCTTAATTAATATCACATTAATTACTTAATATTGTTTGAAAGTAAACTATGTACATAAATATCTCAATAAATACTTTGTTCGGTTCACAATATGCTTGTTAATTAAAATAATTATTCAAAACTTCTGACGATTTCGATTTGCTTTGATTAAGGAAGCTTATTTACGGTTGAGTCAACCAATTGCAGAATGAAAATTTTGGTATTCTACTGGTTTTATGTATCAGCAGGTGCACAAAAACAAAAGCGTCTTTATGGCCTTTCTATATGGCAAAGATATCCTTTGATAATAGAGAAATTAAATTCCTTTTACTTTAGTTTAAATTAATTATCTAGGTAACAATTTTATCTACAGACTCTCAAGAATTCACTGAAGCATCCAGTTGTTGTGCTTTATTTTAAAGTCTTTTTATGTACATCCTTTGTACATGGTGAATTCAAAAAAAATTTATAAAATCTCATTTTTCTAAGCTTTTCCTGTAAACTAATTCTTCTGTTTGTTGTTATATAATTCAGGATAGAATGAAGACATAAAAGTTAATGTAACTAACTCTCTTATCTCACCCGTTGTATCCAATAGAAAACATAAGCTGCTTGAAGTTTATAAAAATAATTCAAAAAAGCGATTTTATTTCAATATGAGTCTGTGCTTCAGGACTTTAATTACTGATGATTTCACTCGCTTGGCTTCGGATTTCATTTTATCTCAACTGGAAAACGTATAAGTTCTCGAGAGCTTTCACACAAAAAACCATAATTTTCACAGTTCATTAAGCAAAAATAAAAACCATTCTCGAGAGAAAAATAAAAATAAGACAAAAGAGAAAACGCAAAAAAAATGTGAAAAGTAAATAAATCGACAAAGCATTGATATCATTTAAGGATAAGATAAATTGTTCAATTCAGACTGTGGTTGTTCAGTCATTGTAGATCTTCATTCAGTCAGTGAGAGAGCATTATTTGATCCCTTTGTGCTTTAATGCCAACGACTAATGGCTCTTGAAATGTCTTTCTCGTTACTCACACCAATCTAATGTTTCACTTCGTTTCAAGGTGCATTAAGTAACAAATTTATTCTCAAGTTTTCTTTCACCATTTCGAGAAGAATTTATTTCTCTAAATGTTGAGGCATAAACATTTCATTCGACAATAAAAGATAAGCGTAGCTATAAACTGATTGAACTTTGACATAATTTTTATGTCTTGTCATTAACTTTACTTCTTTTTCAAGCGGCGAAAGTTTCTTCATCTTGAATCCAAACAAAAAAATCACCGCACGCGTCCATTATTTAATATTCCGTTGCGAGAACATAAAACATTTAAGTGGCGTGTAACATTCAGATTTCCAATTTACATTATCTCCCCTGACGCGCCACACCTCTTCCCATACTTACTCATGTTGCGTCTTCTCATCACAAAGGCAGCAGATGGCTTCTCTGAATAAAATCTGCCATGATAAATTGCGCCATCCTTACATGCATATTTCATAATGCCATGATATTTCAGAATTATTAAGTGTGTAGTGCTTGTGTATAAGCTTCATAAAACATTGTTCTCTAGTTGTTGCTGCAAACATTTTCAAAGCTTACATAGAAATAAGTTTTATTTAACGAAGACACTCTCATCCAATCGATTTGCCAGTTGGGATCAATACAGTCCGAAGAATGCAAATAGAAACTAAACCGAAATTATCACAAAACTTTTCCAAAGCTGAATACACATAAATGAGAAATGTTTTAAACTTCAACAAATAACTTAACTAACACTCCTTGATATGTAGTCAAAGTCAAATGAAAGCAGAAGCAAATGAACGAGACAAAGTTAGAAACAAAACGTTCTACGCTTTTGGTAGAAGCTTTGAAAAGCTTACAACTAACTTTATAGCGTGAATAATGAGTAAGACCATAGATTTCGATGCGACAATGTGTTCATTATATGCAATGTGATGCACGACATAGGAGGGAAATTTTTCCCTTATATTTGGAAAAACATTTCTTTTGTTAGATATGCATATGACGTTAGCTGCTAATTTATATGCGACATAAATTTTTCGTTTATCTATTGTTGTTCCCAAACTTCATTCGAACTATTCAAATGGTTTATCGTCACGTTGAAATAAACGTGATGAAATGCAGAGGAAAAAGTATTACCTAATAGATCTCTCCAACTTTGAGGTTGCTTGGTTTAAATTTCCAAAACTTTAGGAATCGAAACCCATCCGTTGCTCCACTTTACTTCACCACTAAATGCTTTCACAAATTCTCTAGATTTTAGATAGTTTTATGGTTGCATCAGCATTTGTTCTGGCATAGAATAATTGTCTGTCAACGAATATCTAACGATTGACAGCAGTTAATAAATCTGTGACAAAATTATCAGTCAGAAAAAGAAACATGAAAATAACAATTTTGTTGAATCTCATTGTGTTCTTCCTCCATAAAATAAAATTGCTTTAAAAATATACGAATCATTCTGTTGTGTATAATGTAGAAAGCAAAAAAGAATAAATAAATTTTCGAGCATATTTATTTTCACGATTTGCGAGTGTCATAAAACAACTCACCCCCTCTTAACCTCCGTTAGCATACTCTAGCATCATAACGCAATATTTTTACATCGGATGTGAGGTGTTGTTGCCAATAAAATTTTATTTCTTATTCACTTTGAATGTTAAAAAGCAAAATCAACGATTCCCAGTGAGTCTATGTAAGCTGTTGGGCTCTTAGAGAATTCTCGTCTTAATGTAAGATTAGTAGATAAAGCATTGAGCTTATTGCGAAATTCCTAACAAAATAAAAATTCTCGGATTGTTAAATATAGCTAACTCGTGTGTTTATTAAAAAGCTTTTTCACTTCCTCCATGAATTTCTTTTTCTTTTTCCACAGTCTGGAAAAGAAAAAAGAAACGCTCGGCACATTTATTTCGTGTAAATTAAGTAGCAATATAAAGCTAAAAGGAAAGTCTCATTATTCGACATTTTCTTTCGTCTTTTACAAAAATATATTTATATAGAACAAAATTGAGCCTAGACGAATGAACCAACAAAGCTTGAATGAAGGCGACAGAAGGAAAAGTGTACGGGAAATAAAAATATTTTCGTCACGAGTATCACGTGAAGTTTAAATTTCTTCTTTTATTTATCCTTAGCACGGGAAAGTATTTTGTAATACATATTTATATATTTTTTTTCACTCTAGCTTTTGTATTTCCTCACACGAAAAGTGAGGGAGAAATTTTCAAGACCTGTTTAAGATCGGGAATAGAAGAAGTTGATGAACACGCTCAAATTAAGCTTCAAAAAGAAATAAACAAAAAATTACCTTAAATCTGATGAATGTTTACTGTTCGAAAATTGAAGGGAAATTTTGGGAGCTTTGAGATACTTACAACAATAAAGGTAGATAAAAAATATCAAAGTTATAACTTCTGACATAACAAGCAGTAAGAAGAAAAAGAAGTCAAAACAAAAACAAAATTCCTGAGACAAACTTTCAAGTGTTTCTGAAATATTTTTTTATCATTTCTCGTTTGCATGTCTTTTGCTACTTTTTGTGAACATTTTTTTTTAATCTCTTGATTTCTCGGTAGGTAGTTGAGAAGGACTTCTACTTCTTCTTTTACTTTCATTTGAATGGGCCCGTGGGAGCACTTAAAATGAACGAAAAACAATTTCCATTTGTAAACAAAAGAAGAAGAATTATTTTTGGAGTCGAAGATTGATGTGCAGTCATTTGATTTAATGATTCTTCTACAGTGGATGTTTCTGAAGAGAAATGAACTTTTTGTCTTTGCCAATTTCTTCTGCTTTCATGTAGATATTTAGATTCCATAGAGATAAAATATTGATGCCTTCTGGGAATCCCAAATATTGACCTTTGATAAAAATAATAATTCATCGAATTTCGTCCATGTCAGCCACGTGAGAATTATGCCGAAGAAACAGACCAATAATTAATTAACGGCTTGTTGTTAATTTGCTGTAGAAGCTCGTCTCTTGACCTTCTTGACCTTTTTTATTTGCGTTATTCCCACACCATTTTCTAATACCATTAACGATGGAATTTTGGTATAATTAAATTAATTTCTTGCTAAATGCACACGCTGGGTTGACTTTTTTTTTATTCGTCAAAGACGAACAACTCAAAAGGTTGTCAGACCAACAGATTTGGGCTTTATAAGCATTTCAGGATAGTTAAAATGAGAGTCAAGCTGTGATATTCAACATCAAATAAATCCTCATAATCTTTAGTGATAATCATAACTTGGTCTTCTTAATCTTCGGTCATATCGTTATCCCTCCAACCAAAATATTGTATTTCTCATACACTTCTATCAACATTTATTACGGTTTATGCTAAAGGACAATTCCCCATGTTACTGACTTTACATCTAATCGCTAGTATAATCCGAAAATTACCTTGTGAAAGGTTCAATTTAGTAGCTATCACCATCAAAATAACTATTGATTTTAGGAAGTGATGATTGTGGTTGAAATCAAAGATAATGTGTCAGAGGTTGAACATTCATTCGACATTCTCTTTCATTCGTTCGAATGAAGGCATCAAAAAAAAAGGAACTCGCCTTAAATCTGTTGTAAGGAATCAACATAAATTATGTACGACATAAACAATGTAGATATGTATGACTGAAAATTACAAACAACAAAAAATAAATGCTGATGTATGATCATCATTATGATTTATATGAGGATCTGTAAATTTACATTAGATGGCAAAATTAAAGCTCTTTAAAAAGCTCCGGATATTTAAGTTCTCTTATCGTCTTATAAAATTCCCTCGTTCCACTGAGTACTGCAGTAAAATGCCAAATGGTGATATAATGAAACATAAATCTTTTCGCTCCGCAAGACACACAAGTTTTCCACATCCTCCTTCTCTCGTATCCTCAATTTTCACGCTTTTCTTTTAGTACTCAAATTAATAGGAAAAGCTTTCACCGAGGTGTTCGAGTATAATTTTCTCATCTATTTCAAAGAGTCGTATGGAAAACAAGTCTCACCCAATGTTTAGTAAAGTGATAAACATTAAATTACAAATATACAAAATTTTAAGTCAACTTTTTATCATCTGGGATGCAAGCTGACAAACTCTTCAATATAAGTAATGGTTTTAAGCTGTCACTTTTCTACTTGAATTTTAAGGAATAAATGTGTACAGTGTTGATATTACTGGCTCGTTGTCAAATATTGACACGAAAATAATTTGTGATAACATTGAAAATATGGAATATCAATATAACTATAAATGTTTAATTTTAATGAGAGTAGTTTGACTACTTTTATTCACTTTATGGGTTTCTTTCTAATAACTAATTCCCAATTTAATTCATCAATAAACCTTCAACATGCCTGTCTTCCTTCATCATATTTTTTTTTTGAACGACACTAACGACCATCTGAATACATTAAATAAATTTTTCATCAGAATGGGAAAGGAAAGAAAAACCTGGCTAATGTTAAATTGAAAAATTCTGTAAACAAGACATTTATCACATGAGTAAATATCATTTTTTAAGTATGAAAACTGAGTGTATAGCGAGAGTTATAAAGATATTTTTCACTTCTCCAGATGCTCCATAAGATGATGTTAAAATTCTGTTTCACTATCCCCATGCCTGCCTTAAATGACATCATGAGCCTTGGAACTGGAAGGAAAAAAATGTATCTTCTTACGAGTAAAAGACGATAATAAATCTACGTGATTATGTTGCAACCTTCTCCCGTCACGGCATCCAAAATGACGAGCGTTTCTGTATAATAAGAGCCATAATGTTCCATCGGTGCTTTCATTAAATTATATGACAACCTATAATGCAATAAATGACGAGAAAAGTGCTAATAATAAATAAAATGGATTTAATGTCAATTTTGTCTCATGACACTCTCCATTATTCCTGTGGCTTTTCTTTTACTGCCAGCATCAACCACAGTTCACTTTTAATTGCATCGTTATGTCAATTGTTCTAAATTGAAAATTCGTGGCTTCTGCATTGTCTCACAGCAATGTTGCTGTTTTTCTCATAATATAATATTTCGTTTTCTTTATCTCTTGAGTATTTATTTGGAAAGTGCCTTGTCATTTAAATTCTCATTGCACAGTTTTTGTTTCAGCCTTGAAATTTATTCTGCTTCTCTTAATTTCATCCATGAAAATGCTGAGTAAAATTTACCAAACTTCCTCACACGAAGATATCAGTTTCTTGTAATATTACCGTTGTGGAGTGCTGGAAAATTTACCCCGATATTTCCAAGAGCAATTTAAGCATCTTACTGTTTTTATACAATTTAAAAATCATTTCACTGAACTTCTTAACCAGCAGAAAAGTACGAAGAAGAAGCAGAAATTGTTAAACTCAAGTCGTGCCAACTAAACAATAATATGAGAACTTCTCAACAAATAAAAAAGCTTTTTGTGTTTGTTTCAGGTTCGTGGCGCACAACATAAAGTTTTCCATTTTTTTATTAAAAATTTAAAACGGATAACTTTTTGTTGCTACCGCGGAAAGTTTTTTTTTTGTTATTTCTCCTTTCTCTTACTATTTTTTCATCCAACGAATCTCATTAACATTTCATACAAACGCTAACTCACCCACTTTAAGTTCGCACACGAATAAATTTTATTTCATAAATATAGCTGAAAATTATGAACTGCTTTAGGTAGTTAAGGGGCGTGCGATTGAAATGAAAAGTCTATGATTAAAAATTTTAATAAAAGCTTTTCCTTCACGGAAATGTGTTTGAAGTTCAAGCAACATGACGATGAATGAAGTCTTTGTGGATGATTTTGGATGAATTTTTCAAATAATCTAACTTTCTTTTCTCTCCAAGGTACTCAAATCATCGCTTTTAAAAATCGCAAACTAATAGAATTTTTTTTCTGCTGACTCAATATAAAAAAAGATACGACGTGAATGAAATGATTTTCCCATGATGGGAAAAATGGCAGGCTTAGTTTTGATTGCCAGCATTAAGGTTCATCTGTTTTCATTCGTTTTTTTTCGATGAAAATCGATAACATTTAATTCAAGACGTCAACAAATAACTGAAAAGAGATTTGGATCATACTCGAGCATAACAAACGCATAAAGACGTGTTTGCCTGAATCCCTGAATCTAAATGTAAAAATGAAAAACAATCAAATATCTTATTGCTTTAGCTTCGGCAAATTTCCTTCATCGAGCAATGATGCGATACAGGTGGAAATTTGTGTGTTTACATTTCGAAAAAGAAAAAGAAAAAAGACAAACTTTGGGGTAAGGCAGCACGGTAGCAGATAAGAAAATTCTGATTCTACAATTTTGCGCTCGAAAATGTTTTCGTTTCATATCAAGAATCCGAATTGAGAATAATCCAATTATCGTATCAAATATTTACATATCTGAGACATATTATCAGGAATAAGAAACAGAGAGAGAAATAGAGACACGATGATACTTAAAGAGAAATCTTTCTACTGCCTTTTAACTTTCTTTATTCTTTACTTTAGTCGCTGAACCGTAAAAGGCAATCGAAATGATTCTTTTCCCTTCAAATTCTCATTGTAAATGTCATGAATGTGTTGATGTTGAATGCAAATTGACATCGATAAGATTGATTACAGATGATAAGATTTAATTTCTTCGCTCAACTGGATATCTACGAAATTGATTTTTTTCCTCTTCTTTTCTAATTGAAAGTTTCGTATCGAGAGAAAAAGTCATCACCCTGAGAGTTTAATAGAAATAAAAATGTGTCAATACTCTTAATCTTGTCGTATTATTTTCTTTTACTTCTTCTATCATTGCAGCAATCGACAAGGAAGATTGAAAAGAAATCCAAATGGACAGTTCACATTATCAAGGAGAGAAAAAAAAAGTTTACGGGGCTTCAAGCAAATAAAATAAGTGAAGATGTTGGAGAAAAAAAACTCATTCGAAAGCTGTCACAATAACGGAATGTAGATGATGGGGGAACTAAACGGAAAGGACGACGATAAAGCACAGCAGTCAAAGAAATGTGTCACAGTTATCTTAACTCACCATTTTTTTCTAAGTCGCAAAAATCCTCTTCATCTTTAATATTCTGGGATTACCTTTACTTCACTTTGGATTAAAGTTGTCTGAGCATCATAAATATGTGTGCCCACGCAAACAGTTTTAACGACTCACTCACTCATATATATCAAGTCGTGTAAGCACCATAAAGCAATCATTAATATCGATAATTTGTATCGATTACTCTTAGCTCGAAGCCAATTACATTAATAACAGTGCTCAATTGAACGATAAGGAATTGGGAATATGTTTGTAATATTGGAGCGTGTTATTTCTTACCTTCCTTCCATCAGAAAGGGAAATTCATAAACTTTTTATGAAGGTGAAAATGCTCTCATAAAATTCAATAGATGGAAAAATGAATATTATGAATGCATTATGAATAATCACACAAGTTATAAGTGTTGCTGTATGCATTAAACAATTTGCACTTACGATTATTTACGGAACAAGAAAAGGCTTTTTCAAACATCTCGAGGGAAAATCGAATGTTTTATGTTTTACATGTATTGTTGCTCTGAATAACACAACCTACCTTGATCTTTGACCTAAAAACCTTTGTTATGTTATCTTTAAATTGGAAATATTCAAAATAAACGAAGCAAAAGAATTTCCAATACAATTTATTATCGAAACAATGTAATTGACGTGTTTGACTATTTATCTAGGAAAAGTTACAAGAATCTACAATTTAAAAATGTTAAACTATTTTTTAAATTCGCACAATGAATGTAGCTTTACGGATACCGAACATTTTCCAGAATTTACGTTACAATTCTTAATGATTTACTCAACGAGAAAATGGATTTCCTTCCCGAGATGAAATTTTCTTTTTCACGAAACATGCAAAATATGCATTTTCAGTATTCTATTGAATGTATAATTTTCAATTGCTTTCCATGCTTACATATATAGCTTCATTTTTCAATTTCGAATCATTCTTTCCTTCCACAAGATACTCGTCGAGAAGGAGAAAAATTCAATCTGCTATGAATCTTCTCGGGTGACGGTGCAGGGGCGTGAAATTGATTGTAATTATTTGCTCGACATTAATGTTTCATTTTAAATCTTCTATCAGATGAAACTTGAATTATGGCATTGTATCTCTCACTCTCTTTCGCATTCCATTCAAGCAATCAAACAATCTCAGCTACTTTCAACGCTTCAAACAAGATTTCCTTGACTTTATCTATTCAGATAGAAAATGAAACTTTAAAGAAATAAAACGAGAGAATGCGACACCCGCATTTAATTCTTATTTATTGCAAAAAAGAAAAGCTTCGACAACAGCTTCAATAGAGGAATCTCTGTAACTAAATGTGGAGAATTAATGAAGCAATGAATGAAGAATTGCCGTGATAGCGCACATCGCAGCAAATGAAACTACGAGATTAAGAATAAAATATGCTGTGAGAATACCTCATTAAGTATCATTCAACGCCCAATGAACACGAACACTGTCAATGTAAAAATATAAAAAGCATTGAGATTTTTTTTTGATAAGCCAACGAGAGTGGTAAATTATCAGGCATTACGAAACACTTTTAAACATTAAGTACCAAGAAGAGCATTGATGGTGAACTGTAAAAGAAGAAAAGTTTTTATAGAGATGCAGTTGTTCGAGCACATTTCTTTTCACAACTTGAAATGATTTGGAAAAGTGGATTTAAGAAAAACCTCGACCTCTTACCAATACATAAATATAAGAAGAGAAATAAATTGAACTAGGGTAAGATCGTTTCTGTTTTCATTACATGATTTATTTAGAACTTATTCGAAGTTTATGGTTGCCATCCTTCATACTTGTCACAAATTGCCAATAATTTTTGAACTTGTGCTCGAATCTAATTAAAATTTCATCACGAGATTTTATAGATATTTTTGCTGCTTTCACGATGATAAAAAATGCTATTGGAAACATTCGATACGGAACTTCATGTTTATGTTAGCTGAATAAAAAAGCAGGAAAAGCAGAACATAAAAGCGTTCATTAAAATTGTTTTCTCTTGATAATTTTAAATTATGAAATAGTTTATGACAACCACAAAATGTATGCAAGCTCTCGGGAAATTTATTTCTAAAGTTCTTTAAGAAGTGAACGGTTAACGGCTAGAATATGCCATAAAATTTTCACTTATTTATACTTAATGTTGTTATTCTTAAGCACCTGTTATTAACCCTTCCTATGCGTTTTCATATTTAATAATTTTCCATCAGAGACATTTCAATCGTGCATGTTCGTTGTGTCTCTCCTTTCTTCCATTTTCCATAGCAAACAAAGTAACATTCTAATTATAATTCAATCATTTTTGAAGTATGACTTTGTCAATATCTCTTTGTCATACAAGAATAATCCACAATGAAGGTTGAAATATAATCTGAAAAGTTGATAAGAAAAATTATAATAAAATAATAAGAACATGGAAGATGCTAACAAGAAATTTATCATCTTATCGTGTATGCCACATGAAGTCGCAAAGGATAACATCATCATACACTTTTTATTTTTCTTTCCGATTTTCCCCAAGCACACTATGCATGATATGAAGATATACTGCAAACATGGTTCTTTCATCTATGTGTATATTTATGTGTGTACATCTTCGTACATATTTTTAATAAAAACAAAACAACTGTGATGATAAATTGAGCATGAGCCTACATAACATTGTACGCCCGCTGACGTCATTTATTTTAATTTTCATAACCGAATCAATCATCAGTGAAGAAAGTTTTTGATACATTTATACTTTAGTAGACGCTGAGGGGTTGAATGAAAGTAAAAGATGATTTTTTTTTATGCGAAACCAAATGGAATGAAATGACTGCGGTAACAAGCTAGGAATGAATGAAAATAAATGAGAAGTAAAAGTGGAAATCCTAAAAAAATGAGAGAAATTTTCTTGAAAATTGAGAAATCTACATCATGTAGTTTTCTCATTTTTCCCAAAATTCTCTCAATTTTCACTCTCACGAAAATTTTTGAGAATTTGACACAGAAATTATCCTTTGAATTGTCCATGTAGAAAACGTTTTTGTTCAAGTTGCAAAAGAAAAAAAAAGCTTTAAATCACTGACGTTTTTCACAATTGTGGGAAATTTACAACTTTAATATAATTTATACGAGAATTGATCTCGCGCCGTCACGATGAACAAGCAGCAATGGAACGTAAGGAAAAATCGTTTTTATGAATAAATTTTCATGGAGAAAGGCAATTTAAATTCCAATGTTAAAGCGCATCGATTTGATATTGTTTTTTGCCATCAAAAATCATTTTTTAATCTGAACAATTCATTTAATTATTATTGAAATAAATAAGTAATTTGATATTGTTATTAATAATTTTCAATAATTTGTTTAATTTTATTTTGCAATTCTCAATAAAATAATTAAAGCAAAAACAACAAAGAATTGAAATAAAACAACATGCTACAAATGACAAAATATTGCAGTAAAATATGATTTTGAATATAATAAATTATCGAAACATTATAAACAGACAGAATTATTTCAATCAGGAAAAGAAAATTTGAAAGATGACATTTAAATCGAAAAAGCTGATTGATGATTGAGCGATATCGATTATCTTAAAAATGTAGGTGGATATATCACTTGCATGTGTTTCACATATTTATATTAAATTTGAATCAATATTTATGAATGTTTCTCAGATTTTCGTTGTTGAATCTATAAATTGAAATTTTCTCCAATTTTTCCAATATCAAATTATTATCACATTTGAAATTATTAATAAAATAAAATCAAGCATCACTAACATTTCAAATAGATATCCAATCTAAATAACAAATTTCTTTTGTTTATCATTCAAACACATAAAATATTCACCAAGCAAAGCAGCGAAATTGAAATAAAATAAAGTATCAATGCGCTGCAATGGCGAGAAGAAAAGATAAACAAAAGACAGAAACAAATACTTGACAGCCAGAATATATATTGAATTGAGTCAAATTACGGTCTAAATGAAGGGAATAAATATTTTCCATCGTATATGCCGATTAATTCATAAATTATGGAACAGCGTTTTTATTCTCAACCCAAGCTAAACAAGATTTCTTCGCTTATGGCTATTATCGCTCGCTCTCTCTCCCAAACGTAATTAATGTTAAATCTACAAATGTTTATCGAAAACAACAACCAAACAGAAAAAAAAACAATTACTGACAGAATGCTACGCAAAGATCAATTCAAGGGAGGATATCAATCAGAAGCAAATATTTCATGGGAATGTTTTACGATGAAGAGACAATAATATTCATCGGATGTTTGTTTACAAACACAAGCGGTGCTTACAGGAGAAAATTTCAGAAATGAGATAGGAAAACAATAAGGATCGTATTTTATATCCTGAATAAACAATCAATCAGTGAACGACATAGAAAGCAAAAAAAATTCTCGGGTCTCACGCATGAATCTCGAACAATATGAATCCTGAAGTGGTTTCGATTTTCTTTTGTTTTCTTGCATTTCTTCTAATTTATAAGTTAAAGGTCAAGTGGATAACATTGTTAGAGTAAGAATGGAGTCCATTGAAATAAGCTGTTTGATAATATTCGTTGATATCCTCGTAAGTAAATAACGAAGTGTGAGGGAAACAAGCAATTAAGGGAAAAAGCTGCAAAGTACGGAATGAGGAAATGGAATTTATGTTGTCAATAAAGTTTTTTTAACCCCTCATTGCTGAAACAGGTCTTTTAACCCGATGGAGGACGAAAAAGAAAATATTGACAAGGTTTATTAAAAAGGGAAATGAAATTTTTTCTCTTCTATATGATTTTACGCCTCAATTTCCCCCTCAACGCTTCTATCGTCATGTCCACTAAAGTTCTATTTGTGCTGTGTCATCTCTGAAACGTCATGAAGGAAAATTAAATCTTTTTGATGAACGAATCTAAAATATGTGAGTCGTTTGATCCTCAAGCACCAATAAAAAATTTATTCCGCTTTTCAGTCTCCATTACTGCCCTCCAAACTATTTCAATGATCAAACAAGATGCGTTGAATTACAAAATTAAAATTTCATCTTGAGATCTTCTTCCTTTAAATACGATAATCAATTGTGACAGTCACTTTCATCGATTGCGCGCTTGCCATTTCCATCACAATGACCTAGAAAATGAAAACATTTTTGATGCTTTGTCGCATGACATGAGCCAATCTCACCCACAAACATTAAGCGCCGACAACATCAGTTTAAATTTGTAACTTTATTACAGTTACTGCGCCAAAAAAAAAGGCGAAGGGAAGAATTTTCAACCCACAACGAAACAAATGTTTATGAATGAAAATGAGCCATTTTTTGTTGTTTATCGAGGCAATTCTGCACGGGGGAAAATCCGTTGCCTGAAAATGTCGCTTCATTACAATATTTGCCAAGAACGTAGGAAAAAATATAATCATGAAAGCAAAGAGATATTTTGATTCGATTTTATTTAAAATGAAACTTCAACATCATATAACGAGAAGTATAAACTGAAAGAGGTTTCATCTCTGCCTAAAAAAAGCACATCGAAAAGGTCTTCTTTTAAGATCTTTTATAAAAAGATATTGTTTAGATATTATTGTAGCATTATATTTTTCTATGGTAACCCTTTCCGCAATAAAAATGAATATAAAGACTATCAATTTTGGCATCAAGAGAGTTTTATCAGATTTTCTACCACAAGTATGTGAACAAATAGCACAAGAAGGCTTCCTTTGAAGATTTCATGGAATTGAATTCAAGTAAAAACAGTGTGTGGGCAATGACTGACAGTTCATAGAATTAAATATTTCAAACATAAATTTTTAAACATCACCGAATCAAAAGTCGTGATGAAGTTATAAAATGTAAAATATTACAAAATAAAATAATGAATGGCCTTGACATTGTAATTGTTGTTAACATCCTCTTCGGCGATGCTTCTTGTCGTCGTCGTCTTCGTCACTGTCGTCCTCGTCGCTGTTATCTTCGTCGCTATCGTCGTCGTCACGATCGTCGTCTTCGTGGTGTTTGTAAAGACGGCCTTTTATACGAAAATTATCTAAAATGTCGTGGGGGTCATTATCATATTTTGGATGGTAAATATTGAAGCGACTGTTGCTGGATTTATGGGGAATGTAATAATCTTGGTCGATGGTGTGGACATGTGGAATCTTGTACCTTCGACCATCCTTGACAAGATAGTAACGATTGCGGCCTCCATAACGTCGTTCAAGTATGTAATCATCATTATCATCATCAGTCTCTGAAAAATTCATTAAAACGTGAAATTTGTTACTCCAACTTTGAATTAAAATTTTCATCCGTACCTCGTTTTGCACGTAACTCTTCGTTTTTCAATCGATCACTCAAAATATCTTTATTTTCTGAATTTACAGTTTGAGTTGCAGAACTTTGAGGAATTTCATTTACTCCGTTGACTAACTCATGGTTGTTCGGTTGAATCACTTGGGTAGGATGAGAGTCAGAATATTTTAAAATAGTTAAGAACAACAACATAATTTCCACTAATTTCGTCATTGTGTCACTTTTTATTCAACTTTTATTACCAGAACATCTAAGTTGCCACTCTTTAAAAATACTGAAACATCCAGACGAATAAATCTTTATTTATATGAAATTTGCAAATACTAGTCATCGTTAAAAACAAACATTTACCTTTGATGTGTTATTGTTTTCACGTGTGATTTACAATTGTATTTAATTATATGATTTTTGAAGTGGATACGCTAACTGTAAAATTCTCTTCTATCTTGGCATAGATAGACCATGACTTTTTAAATAATTGATGATTTAGAATTAATGTTTACGATATCAGGTAAAATAATATTGTTAATACGTCAATCAAATGAGATATTGCGTCATTGATCAGAGTTCATTGAAATAATGGAACAAAAAAATTGTTTACAAAACAAATCTGAAATATTTTTATAAATTTTGATCATATATCTAGAAAAATAAGGAAGAATGTGAGTTGAAGATGAATAAATCATTTTTTGCTTATTGAAATGAATGGGTTTGAAAGATTTTTTTTAAGAAATAATTCGTTATTTATTTTTCTCTTCAAGATTATGTCATTCGTGTAAATCAGAGTTGGGATTTGACTGACTGACTGACAGACATTGACTTGTCACTCAGTCAGTAAAACGACTTGAGCGGAACATTTATATGAACGTGTCCCAACAAGCGAATATTTTTGTTCGCGATTTTGACTGACTGACTGACTGACTGAAAGACATTGACATGTCAGTCAGTCAGTCAATCGAGTTGAACGGAACATTTGCCCATCTCTGGTGTAAATAAAAGAAGAAGAAAATTTAATTGACAGTCTTTGTCCTCATATTTCTCGTCATTATACAAATTTGCTAATTATCATGGGAAATTTTAAAGAAAAACGTGAGTTCGTTTAAATTTTATGAATACTTACTAACAATGTAAAACAATATATATAAAGCTAAAGCTTCTTTCATTTTCATTTTGTAAATTTATTTTTTAGATCAACAACGGAAATCAGAACTTGCAATGAAACTTGTTTGTTTCATAATTTTAATATTTTTTTCAAGTTCAAGTGATGCTCAATATGAGCTTCCCGAAGGGACAACTTGTGATGATTTTTGTGAAATAAATTCTAATATTGATCCGTCGCAGGTTTTTATTATGCTTTTCTGAACAAATTTATGTCATTTAAGGATTAATTTGCCTCACAGGTGCATGATATTTATTACCTTACTGACTTAATTCCATACTTTTTCGACGTGGACGTAAGTTGCACTTATATTAATGTATCAAAACCAGATGAAAATGGAATGCAGTTTTTTCAAAGAATTGAAAGATAGTAAATTTTGAGGCCTGAGTAGATGATTGCAACTTGTTTAATATTTCATAAATTTTAGTAAAGGTGAACATCGAGAGACTGGTGGTAGTTTCATTATTAATGATTCAGCCGTGGAACTAGTGTTTAGTGATTGTAAGGAATAATTTCAAAGATCTTCAAATCCAATAGTCAAACTTTTATCTAAAATTACAGTGGGTCTTCCATTTTCTGGCAAATTTCTGGCTATTACACCAAGTTCGTAATATTTTTTATTAAACTTCGAATATTTCAGTAAAAGAAAATTAAAAATAATTGTTTAGATATTATTGCATTCGTTTACTGCAATGACTGCGGTTTCTTTGAAAAGGAAGGCGCTGGAGGTGAGATTTAATTATTTTAAGTTTTATAAAATTTTATTTTTTCTTTTAAGTTTACATTTACATTTTCTCAAAACTCGCTTTCCCTGAGTGTGATGATTTAAATCCGATAATGGACGTCTTCGATAAATGTGGAATTCCAAGTTCTGAGTTTACGAAAGTTGGGCAGTCAAATTGTAATGAATGTTAACATTCAACTCATTTGATGGAATATTATTTAAATGAAGAATTATTCATATTTTATGAAGCTTCTATCTAACGTCTTAGCTACAGTTAAGTGAATTTAATCAATAAAAAAATGTGAAATAGAATAACAAAGTTAGTTTTATTGAATTACATTCTAAGCAACAATTCTATGAAATTGAAATTATTATTAACTTTATAAATCAGAATTTCTTGTAGATATATTTAAAACATTTTTCTGAAAATAAATTTACGAGTTGAGGGAAAATATTATCACAAACTATTCAAAACGAAATAAAAGTACGAATCGTGATTTCGTGATACTTAAAGCAACTGTTTGAATATTTATTTCAATATTTTATATAAATTTAAGCAACTTTGTTTTAATTGCGGAAAATTACCCCATATGAACATTTGAGGTAGATAAAAGCAAATTCATTGTTTCTAAGTGAAAAGAAAGATTGTAGTGGGGGATTCATTGTTTAAGTGAACTTACTGCATATATTCAAAAAGAACAAGGAAACATTTTCATTGTTGAAGTTTCATTCTTGATAACTTAAAAAAATAGTTTTAAATCATTGAAAAGCGGAATCAATGTTTCTTTTTCTTTTAATAAATATTTTACTTCTGTTGCACTTTACTGCTGCTCAGTTTCCGATACCGGAGGGAAAAACATGTGATAATTTTTGTCAGTCAACTTCTGTTATCGACCCGGATGAAGTATGAAACACTTTTCAAAAATTAATTTTTATTATCTAATTCACTTAGAAAATAAAAAATAATCTTTCAGTTGTTTACTGGAATTTTTTACATAACTGAAACAATTCCTTATTCCTTTGATGTTGGTGCAACATGTGGTTACTTTAACTTCAGTGAACCTGATGGAGACAAGTATCCATTTCATAAAAACTATGACTAAGTAAACGTCTAATTATTATACAAATTTATTTATGTAGAATGTGCTAATATCTTTATCATTAAAGGAATGGTGAACATCGGATAAATAGAGGATCCTTAATTGTTGACGGGGCAGAATTTCAAGCATCTTATACCATCTGTGAGTTATTTAATTATTAATTCATCATGAAATCCAAGCAAATTTTAATTTATGTTTAGTGAATCTGCCTTTTTATGCACAAATCTTAGCGTTAAATTCAAGTCAGTTTTATTTGAATTATCAACACAATGTACATAGTTATTAATCAATTTAAGTTATTCAGATTTGTATGCGCATATTTTTTGTTATGAGTGCGGTTTCTTTACAAAGGAAGGAGCAGGAAGTAAATATTTATTGAATTTATTCAAACTCTTGCACTGATTTGCAATTATTTATGTCCTCAGTTTACGTTTATATACTTTCAAGGCTGGCCTTTCCTGAGTGTGAAGACGTCAATCAATTAATGGATGCACTTGACGCTTGTGGTATTCCTTCTGATGCGTTTACAAAAATGGATCAATCTAATTGCGCGAAATGTTAATGGAAATATTTTGTGGTTTACCAGTTTAAGCGATGTTAAATTAACTTTTTCAATTCAATTAAGAAAATAAAATATTTGCATGGTTCAATCGGTTTCACAAATGAAACTTTTCATACAACTTGAAAATCATTTTGTTTAAAAGCTTATAGGAAAACGTGAATTCGTGATAATTACAAACTTAAATTTTGAAATATTCATCTTACGTCAGTACATTTAAGTATCTATTAGCAGAACTTATTACTTAAAACTGGTGCTATAAATATTGAGTAGGAACAATCGAACTAGTTATTCAGGGAGTTCATTTCATAATCAGAGCAGTTTATAAATTATACTTCAAACTCTTTCAAAATTTAAATAAATGAATTTTTTTATTTTAATAAATATTTTATTTCTGTTGCACTTTACTGCTGCTCAGTTTCCGATACCGGAGGGGAAAACATGCGATGATTATTGTCAGTCAACTTCTGTTTTCGACCCGAATGAAGTATGAAAAACTTTTCAAAAATTAATTTTTATTTCGACCGACACTTAGAAAATGAAAAATAATCTTTCAGTTGTTTGATGGAATTTTTTACATAACTGAAACAATTCCTTATTTTTTTGATGTTGACGTAAGATGTGGTTACTTTAACTTCACTGAACCTGATGGAGACAAGTATCCATTCATAGAAACTATGACTCAGTAACGTCTACTTGTTATATACATTTTTTTACATATGTAAAATGTGCTACCTAGAATCTTTATCATTTAAGGAATGGTGAACATCGGATAAATAGGGGATCCTTAATTTTCGAAGGTGCGAAATTTCATGCATTTTATGGCAACTGTGAGTTATTTAATTATTAATTCATCATGAAATCCAAGCAAATTTGAAT
>CVRI01000064.1:2600858-2694604 GCA_900005825.1 Clunio marinus | reverse complement strand
TGATGAACTGTCTTCAGGTGTTTCTGATGAACTGTCTTCAGGTGTTTCTGGTGAACTGTCTTCAGGTGTTTCTGATGAACTGTCTTCAGGTGTTTCTGATGAACTGTCTTCAGGTGTTTCTGATGAACTGTCTTCAGGGGTTTCTGATGAACTGTCTTCAGGTGTTTCTGATGAACTGTCTTCAGGTGTTTCTGATGAACTGTCTTCAGGTGTCTCTACTGAACTGTCTTCAGGTGTTTCTGATGAACTGTCTTCTGGTGTTTCTGATGAACTGTCTTCTGGAGTCTCTGATGAACTGTCTTCTGGAGTTTCTGATGAACTGTCTTCAGGTGTTTCTGATGAACTGTCTTCAGGTGTTTCTGATGAACTGTCTTCAGGTGTTTCTGTAGGTGGTGTTGTTGCTGTGTGTTAAATATATTTTGTTCATTTTTTAATGTGCTTGATTTTTTTCCAAGTTGTTGTATGATTGGTATATTTGTGACTTAATGTTTTTTTAACTTACAGTGACTAATTAAATAGTCAATGTCAATGTGATAATGCATTACTCTGGTTGTTGATGTTATGTTTTCTGTTTGGATTTTTTGTATTATATGTACATATGAGTTATGAGTGTAATTTCCAACAGGTACTAGCGGAACAAATTGCAGTATACACTTATTGAGAATTGGCCCCGAATAGCACAAGTGACAAAACCGCATTCAAAACAGTCATATCGCGTTCCATTTCCATATGGCTGAGAAAACATTAACAATTCCCACATTGCATGCGCTTTTGCAGTGCTCTTTAGGTTAAACTGATCTTGAAGTGTTTTATTATGACTTCTGAACTGTTGTGACTAATTTGAAATGTTTAAGCAGCTTTATTTTGGTTATCACACAGTGTACTTTGTTTATATCATTTTTAAGAAGTTCAGTAAATATTTTGAATATTGAGAATATTGTTCTCATTCTATGTCAGATTTGAAAAAAAACGCAAGTCTGAACAATGAATCATTTGCGCTTCGTTGTCTTCTATTGATGAAAGATACTTCAAAGTGTCAAAAAGTATCAATTACAGATTTATGGCATCATTGATAATAGTTTTTTTTTTTGGAAACTGAAGTTAAGCAATTGTCAAAAATGATTTTCTGATATATATTTTACCTTACTTTCGTCATATGAATTTTCTATCATCAACTATTTTTATTAGGTTTTGATGTAAATTTTTAGTTAATACATCATAATTAAATATAAAATACTGAGTGCGAACACAGAATACTTTTATAACTTATTACTTTAATTAAGATAACCTTATTTATGCGCATTTCAATAGCACATCAGCTATCATCAAAAGAATTTTAATTTATACTGTTGATGATAGCTGATGTAATCTTTAAAGGTGATCTTTATTAAAGTAATAAGCTATAAAGTTGTCCAGTGTTCGTACTCAGAGTTTAATAATTCGTAATACTCATTACTTGTTTCAAAACAAATCAAAGATATTAATATACAGTGGACTGCTCCCTATAACATATCCCTTGACAGAGAGAGAGAGAGAGTAACAAAACAACATCAAGTATAATTTTCTCCGAAACTAAATAAACAACCTTGTCCAAATTTTTTAAAAATATGTCATTCTTGGTTCACATACTTAATTGTGACATACTTAGATTTTCGTGCTCAGAGGAAAAAAAATTGATTCCGATGTTAAAACCTGTACGAAGAGTTTTTGATATCAAAAAACAAATCTAATATCCACAATGTATTCATTTCTTGAGAAAATCTGAAATATTTTAATTTTCTTTTAAAAAAACTATTGACTTTAAAGAAAAACTTAGTTGAATGAGTAAATTCCTAAGGAATATTAGAAAACAGGGAATAATTCAACCTGATGTCTTCATCACGATAAATATCAGGAGGATGCAAAACAGACGGCAGTGACTAGTCAGCACAACCCATTTTCCTTTGAAATTGGAAAGTGTAGTCATTTGCCACTTATATCCTTGGCCTCCCGATTGCTTCAAACAATTGGATGAGGGTCTTTTTCGTTCCTGTCTAAGACCTGATGATGATGATGATGACAGGGAAAAATGCAGAGGAAACTTGAAAACATGAGATTTGTATGCGAACACAAGAAGACATCAAAAATTATTATTTTATTTTAATTTAATGCCTGACAACTGAAAAAGTAAGGGATAAAAATTATAGGGACAGTTTCAGTTTAAAGCATTTTAAGTGCAATTTAACTCTTTAAAAGTTGAAGTGAGAAGAAAAATGGTGTTTTCAGAAGCGATTTTTTTGATAAAATAGATTTAATTATTGTGCGAAATTAAACTCATTACAAGACCCAATAGGTAGTCTAAAATTAGATTTATTTTCAAAGCTTCTAACAAACATTTCTTTTGGTGAATACTGGCCACAATTGATCATGGCCATTAAATGATTATTCACTCTAGTCCGTTAAATTTTCATGAATTCGGAAAATTATATGAATTACACAGACAAGCTCTAAATTTTCATCGTTCTAAAAAGCTGTTCGTTTTTGGATTAAAAATGGAACCGCAGCACTGATGTCTTTAGTAAATTCCGTAGTACTGCAGTTTCATATTGTATTTTTTATTTATTAATTTTGTTTATTTATTTGTAAGCTAAGGTGCTTCCAATTCCAATAATTTCGTTTTAAAACTTTGATTTCTTAGAACAGTGAAAAAGCTTAAGTGAAAAATATTTATAAAATGTTTAAGTCATGTATTATCATTATGACAAAACAACTTTTGAGAATTTCACCTGACGTTAATATAAAAAATTAAAAACAAAAAAAACAATTAAAAATGCCATCAGATTCCTATGAACCTTTTTCAGATTTGATAAGTTTTTATGCTTTTGTGTAGCTCAAATTGTTATTCAAATAAACTGCAAAAAATTTTGAATATCTTATACATATACTATACGCGCACACGAAAAGTAACAATATTTGTACACAAATTACAAATTTGCACAATATGCACAAAATGATAGTTAATGGCATAAACATATTGAAAATATTTTTCACTTAAGCTTCTTTTTCACTGTTCTCAGATATCAAAGTTTTTAAAAGAAATTTATACGAATTGGAGGTACTTTTTAGCCAGAATTATTTGATTTGAATCAATAAACCTCGTGTTTTATGTAAAAATATTTAATAACCCCCTTTTTAATCCCCCCTTTTTAATCTTTTTGTTTTTCTATAAAAATTTTCTTTTGATATTATTATGAAATGTTATACCTAAAACTTACCTGGACTTTTTGTTGTTAATGATCCGCTTCGTTTGGTTGTAATTTTTCGAGTTGTCTAAAATTATGATATACGTACAAAAATATTTTATTTATGAACAAATCATGTAAATTTTCACTTACTAATCTAATAGGATAATAGTCATCATCTTCATCTTCTTCTTCTTCTTCCTCACATGATTCAGAAGTAGAGACTGTTAAAAAATAATAATTTAGTATGATTAAATTGAAGAATAATTTACAGATTTCATTATATGCTTCATATTATTTTTATCAGTTTCAAATAGGTTATAGAATAAAAAAAAACTCTAAACAAGTTGAAACGTAACTGAAGATGAAACATAATCATCAAATGATGGATCATAACGTTTCAATGTTATCTTCTTGATTTGACGACGATGATGATGATCATGAGAAAAGGGTGAAAAAAAAAGAAAATTGTAATTTATAATGTAAAGTTGTTTAAAATTTGGATTTCAAACTATGTAGGCACGTAGAAGACATTTCATAATTAATTTCAAACGCGTAATAAGTATAATCAATGAATATTTTACACTAAACATGAGCACTGAACTCTTTTGTCACTTATTATTATAATTGCACTAACAGTAATAAATAAGTGGTAAAAGTGTTCAGTGTTTTAGAAACAATTAGAAATTCTCATCAAAAAATTGAAAGTAATTGTCAATTACAGTTTAAATGTAACAATAATAATTTTTATTGTAAATCAGTAATTTTAGAAAACGAAAAATGGATTTCTTCACGGAAATTTTAAAACTGTGCACTTTACCATCATTTGTTAGAATTAATTTTTATAAATTATTACAAGATTTTCACACAAAATCCTTTGATTTAACGAATTAATCTTTTCTTTCCTCAAAGATTCGAGCAAAAAAAGAAATAAAATAAACTTTTAATGAAATAATATACACATTTAACATTCTAATTGTCCACACTTTTTTTTTTGTTTAAGCAGATTTTCTTATTATTATGTAATCAATCACATCCTGCATGTTAATAAAAAATTAATAGTTTTGCTCGAACAATTCTCACCTGACTCTACTTCTTCCTCTTCACAGCTCTCAGATTTGGCTGCTGCAGGAGCTGGACCACCAAATCTTCTGATGTCAATATATTTACTATTTCTTGATTTTTGGTATCCTGGAACATTCGGTGATTTTGCTAGCACTGTCTCTAAATAAAATAAAAGTATAAAGACCGCTATCTTTTTTTTCATGGTTTGATAGTACTTTGAAATAAAATTTCAAGTAACTAACCACTTTTCTTTGGAAATTTTCCTTATATATTGCATTTCTAACTAACGTAAAAATTCTTACAATACATCTTCAAAATTCATCGTAGCTACTATTCAATTTAGTGTATTTATTGAAAAATGAGCAAATAAAATGGTACACACACATGTCAGAAAACACTTTTTTTTTAATTTACAAAATAATTGATAATTTGCCTTCGTTGAGATAAGACATAATTTAAGAGCTCTTGTATATCTGTTTTAAAATTGTATTAAAAATTTTGAAAATATAAAAAAGGTAATATCTTAGTAAAAAGTAAATGCATGAATAATATTCAAGATTGTTGTTAATTAGTATATACTTATAAGTATTACACAACGAATGAAGTTTCTAAGAATTATATTTTAATAAAACTCAAGATTTAGTTTTTATAAAACCTTTGAAATTTTTTTTTTTAAATACTATTGATCTTTAAGCTTTCTTCTCACATAGCAATTTAAAAAAACCGTAGAAACAGAATGCTGTTGTATTCAACTCCTTTCAAATAAAATCTTGAATTAAAAATACTTTTTTTTAACGCGAATTATCAAATTTACGAAATTTTAAATATATTTTAAAAAGATTATATTTTTGTACATCCGATTTTTTATTTGCAAGATTCGCAGTGTTGAAACAGTTTTTTTTTCATGCATTGATTATCATCTGGAATGGCCATACTTAAAAGAATATCTAGATAATATTAATGGCAAGTTAATTTTAAAATTCTTTCAAAATAAAGGTAATATAATATGTATTCTGTAATAACAATGAAAATATTAAAAATTCAAAGAGATTACATAATGTAACATTTAAGTTTAATCAATAATTTCTTTTGAATTCAATTCTATTAGGAAATTATTTAAATATCTAGATAAAATTTTTAAGTATTTAAAAAAAAGTTTTAAATTTAAATACAAAAAGTGGTTGAAATGGTTTGGGAAGTTTTGAATGATGTCTACATTCCACCTAAAAAAAAAAGAAATAAATAAATTCTAGACAAGCATGGATTTTTTATATTTAATTTTTAAAAATCCTTTTTTTAGATAATAAACTTGAAGGTCTTAAGTTAATAAAAGTTAGGTCTTCAACATATTTATATTTAAATATGAAGAGCTCTTTTTTTTAATTATCATATTTCCAAAATTTCCATTGAAAAATATCATAAAAATTTGATACTAATAAGTATTTTAATTCTCATACGAAACAATTTTATTTGAAAATATATATTGAATCATCATTAAACGTAAATACTTCAATTTTGAAAAAACAGAAACTTCATAAGTCTCTTCGTTTAAGCACAAACCATCCCGAAATGTGCAATAATTTTATGTTTCGTGGCTAAGATTTTTTTTTCAGGATTTTAAATTTATTTAATTTTTTTTATCTTTATTAAGCTAATACCATTATTATCTCTTAACTTGAGTCCATCTCTTCCGTGAGCGTTGTCCTTTTGCTATGTGTCACTTTGACATATTCCGTATTTGTATATGAAATTATAAAGGAAATGCATCAGTTTCGTAAATAAGAAAATGCATCTTCATAAGTTATAAAAAGAAGTTCTAATGTCTTTTTTCATATTTTGATCAGGTTTTTTTAACAGGTATGATGATATATTTAGGAACGAGAGCCAATATTTCGGCTTTATTAACTTAAGTATATGCCATCTTTCGAACTGCATTTATACTTTTTTTTATCAACGAAAAAAAATCACACGTTTCGTAACTAAGATTTCATTTTTCAGAAATCATTATATTTCATGAAAGTGAATCAACTAATAAATATAATTCCGCAATATATTTCTGAATTGAGGATTACACATGGAACCCAGTGAGAAAAATTCAAGTGATTCCAAGAAACAGTTCCAGGGATATCGCGGTTCAAACTTCTCATATGAAAATAAATTCATTTTAGATATTGGAAATTTATTACAATATTAATTATGAAGAATAAAAAAAAAGGAAAACAATCTGTGTTGAAATAAGTAGAGAAGAAAAAAAGATATTGAAGGTAGTAATTTAAATATTATTTGTGTATTTATCATTTGATTCTTCAAATTTAAGTTTAAGTTTAATTTATTTCTGTAGAGCATGTGCAGTAAGATACATAAATAATTAATTATTGCGTTCCCTCTTTAATAGATTTAATTTTGCAAGAAGTGCTCTGAAAGATTATAAAGTTTTAATTACAGATTCGATTATTGTCGCTAATTATTTGAACTCAATAAATAAACATATTTAAAAACCAGTTCAATCGTATGAATCATATTTTAATCGACTATTTTTTTATGAAAATTTCTTCATGAGGATTGTTCAAAAATGTGAAGATTGAATTAAAAATGTTTAGCTGACACAGATTAAATGTGAATAGATAGAAATATTAGCATTCCTTTATAAGGTAATCCTTTAAAGGATTATGCTGATGGACTCCTGGGTAGATTGATGTTTTCGGATTGATGTTTTCTGAGAGAGAATGATTTGCACACTCTCACTTGGATTATGCTGATGGACGAATGCAAGGGGTAATTCATCGAAACAAATTGGTCAGCTAAAGCACTACTATAAAAAAGAAGCACTTAGACAAATTCCAGAAAAAACTAAGAAAATTACAGGAAACTGACCTTTTTTTTTGAAAAGCACTAATGCTTTTCGAAGCGTCATTTAGAGGCAGTCGGCAAAAACACTACGATGAAACACCCCTCGAACTAAATGCGGTAGGGAGTAAAACATTAAAAAAACATTAATGTTTTTGTGTGTCTCTGTATGTGTCCGACGAGCATGGATGCTTGAATATTTCTTCCAAAGCATCGTGTTATTTCGTTACGAAATTTTTATATTTATAAATACTTCTATACACAGTTGTTCCTTAAAAAGTAGAAGTATTAGTGTGCGTCTTTAAATTCTCCAGATTTCTAGTCTGCACATCTCCTTTCCTTCCCCTTTTTATTTCAGAACAGAAGAATCAACAAACGTCTAAGCATTCGCATTCCTGCTCCGAATTGGAACGGGCGCTTTTATTTAAATAACATTCATTTAATCATAAAACTATTAATGTTAAATTTTAAGATTTGAGTTAAAACAACATTCTAAAGGAAATTTAAAAAACAATGTTCAGCATCTTACAATAATATGATATTTCTCTAACAATTTTTTTGGTTTAAAAATAAAAAAAATTCTGCGCGTTAACTTGTGACTGAGAACTACAAAAAAATTCTCATTGGTGAATACTGAAAACAAATCAGAACGAAGAGAAAGAAATCGGTAAAAATCTGGTGTTATCAGTGTCTAAAAAGAAACGAAAATAGATGTTTAATTTTTTAAAAGTGTGAAAATGAAGTGAAAAGTAAAAAAAAAATTGATACTTATTCCATCATATCAATTGATCAGTTTATCCTGAAATTTTTAATTTTAGAAAAGTTAAAAAAATTAACTTATTTTCAACAAAAACTTAATGAACATACAAAAACCATTCAAATTATGAAAGAATTAAACGAGCGATAAAATTTTTTCGAATTTACATTGAAGATAAGAAGTGAAAAAAGTTAGAGAAATTATAAAGCAATAAATACGAAATATCAAAAGTGAAATCTATTAATAAATATAACCGTCAAATCTAAAGACTCAATTTTTAAAAATGAGTAATAACGGGGGAACCTTACCGCCGGTTCCCCTTCAAAATCACAGTCAAAGTTCTTCATCATTTTCGTGTTCACACTGCGGTTTGTTATTTGAATCAGCTACATCTCTTCAAGTGCACATGCATTATCAACATCATGAGACCCAATCAAGATGGGGAATACTTCCATCATCAACAACACCTACATCTGACGGAAAGGAAACAAATAATAATAATAATCATCCTACAAAACATCACATAAAAGCAATTTCACCTCATCAAAATACAATAGCAGCACCAGCAGATTCAAGTGATAATAATCCACCAACACCTCAACCAAATGATAGTGGCCCATCTCAAAACTTTCAGGGTGATTCTGGAACGCAGTCACCATTTTCAACAACACAAAATTCAATGACGCCTTTGTCTTCACTTTCAAATGAACAACATCGAGATATTTCTGGTTACCCATCATATTATGAACAGTATTATCATGGAATGGATTATAATCATATTACTGTTCCACATCACCACCATTTGTTAAATAATGGACAACATCATCAACTCGAGTACAAAACAGTGCCTTCAACACGATATCAACAGCCACCGCTTCATTTTAATAGTACCGTCAATAGTACAAACAACAATTCTCAAACATCCTCAAATACAGCAGTACAAACTAATAACAATGGACTAAGTCCACGTGTTGTTTCATCGACTACACCTCCAGCTCAAACAAATAGTACATCTCCTGTACAAATGATGCAAATACCGTCAGGTCAACCAACACCGTCGCCTTCACCTAAGCAATGTGATAAATGTGGCGTTGTTTGTGAAACGGATGGTCAACTAATGGAACATAGTCAAGTTGTTCATGCTGATATTGGTGTAAATGGAATAAAATCTCAAAATGGTGACCATGAGCAAAACTTCTCACCATTCACGTCAGGGTCACATCATTACCATCATAGTATGATTAAAGATGAACCACCTTCTGACATACTTGACTTAGACTCTCAAAAGATGGTTTATCCGCCACATCCTGATGGTTCTCTTCCCCCAATGCACTCATTACATCCATTGCAATCAATGCAACGTCATCCAATGATTTGGAGTCATCATGATGCACATTTTGTACCTCCACATCCAGGATATCATCAAACAATTAAACCAGAATATCCGCCAACACCTCCAATTAAAAACGAATATATGGCAAGCTCTCATATGAAATCGTCTGTAGATTATTCTACAATTTTAACTCCAACACCTGTGTCTATGAAACAAGAATATAATCACATAAAATCTGATTACAATAATGCGTCTGGAATTGCACAGAGTGGAACTCTTCCACCTTCCACAATAAACAGCAAAAACTTTGTTAATGACCTCACCGAAAATGGTAATCAATTGACTTCTTCACCTTCTGACTTTCCCAGTACAACAACACCACAAGAGAATGGGAACCAATTTCAACGCACTTTTGAACCACCAACTAGCTCTCTACCTAGTACAAAAGGCGCAAACTGGAAGTCAAATGAAGCTAGGCGGCCTAAGACATACAATTGTACAGCTTGTAATAAATGGTTTACAAGTTCGGGACATTTAAAACGTCACTACAATACAACATTACACAAAAACGCTGTAAAATCTAGCGGTCAACCTGACCCAGCAACATTGCCAATTAGTGCTCATCACCATCCTAATCGTGATCCAAATTATATGGGAAAACGAAGATCTCATCATAATCGTAATCAAGCAAATCAACAACAAGCTCAAAATGCTACTTCTGTTGTACAAACAGTGTCGCAAACTCAATTGCAACAGCAAAATATTGTGTCAGAATCATCTACTCGTAGTCCGGATTATCAACCACAATTTAATCTGCCATCTTTTGGTTCATCAACAATACAGCAGAACTTTCAACAATATGGAAATACAAATCTGCATAATCCTCCGGGAAACGGGCAAGCAGGTGAGATAAACAAAAATAAACAGAATTTAATTTACAATTGTTAATGAAAGAAAATGAAAGTGAAATATTGATGAAAAAAACTTAGCTTATTCACTTTCAAATACTTAATTATGAATTTTGAAGCTTTTCAAAATATAAGCTTTCTTTTTCTTTCATTGGTTTAGATGCATTTTCATTCCCCAAAAATTGGGAGGCACAAAAAAATTAACGGAAAGGGAAAAATCTTAGAATTAGTCGCAAAATTTCGTCCGTTAATTTTTGTATTGAGAGAAAACACGCAAAAAAGAAAAAAAATAATAATGAAACAGTGAGAAAGTTGTTTTCATACTTCGAATCCAATGGAAAAAATTAAATCTTTTTTTGTCTTGAAACCTTTAATAAAAAAAATTATATTTTTATAAAAAAAAAGAATTTAAGTTGAAGATGAATATAATTTACATTATTATTACTATTTCTTTTATTTTTATAAATATTTTCATTTATTTATTTTTGTTTTTTTTTTCATTATTTTCCAACACGTTTATCTTCATATGTTGCCATTTGTGTCGTATACGTTAATTGCCTACCGCGTAATTTTCTATTGCGTAAAGGTCCCTCAGTTTACGTTGCCTCCCAACCGAGGGGCCTGCATCAGATTCTAATGAGCAACAGCAACTTAACACTTCAAACGGACAATCACCAGGCACAACAGCACCAGCTTCAGCTATTGCATCATCAGCCTCAACACCAGCTTCATCCTATTTCCATCACCACCAACTTCACCCAACCGCAGTCCATCACCATGCAATCGCCAGTCACCAGCAACATCAACAATTTAATGGATCCGCCATATCCTTTGCATACCAACACCAACACACCCTCCTACCACATAACCATCACGGAGGAACAGAATTATCACAATACTATTGGTAACTTGCCTCATTCTTCGCCTCCAGAATCAATTGGGGAAATAGATATGGATTCTGATTCACAGTGTCAAGATCTTTTATATGCGACGCTCCCATCAATTCAACCAGGAAATCATATGACATCGTATGACCAACTTTTGTCTCGTTATACTGGTGGAGCAGCGTACACTGGTGATATGGCACCGCCATTTTCCCCAGACATACCGGAACAATATCATCAAACGGCTACAGTTTTAACAATATCAGCATCATTAGATGAGAATCAAACTGAATCTCTGACATCACCAAAACAATCTCCTTCGATTGTGTCATCTACTGTGCCATATTCTTCAACTTCATCTTCCAAAACAATATCAACAAAGTCATCATCTGTAATAGCAGCTGCTACATCATCTGGAGAGTATCGGTGCGATATATGTGATAAAGTGTTCAACAAGTCTTGCTATCTAACTCAACATAATAAAACATTTCATTCTGGAGATCGTCCATTTAAGTGTCATCGTTGTGGAAAGCGTTTTCCATGCGGTGCATCACACGAAGAACATGTTGCGAAACATGGAGGTGAAAAGCCGTTTAAATGTGAGGTTTGTCCAAAACAATTTAATCATAAAACTGACTTAAGACGTCATATGTGCTTACATAGTGGCAGTAAACCATTTTCATGTATCCAATGTTCAAAAGGATTCATTCGTAAAGATCATATGGTAAAACATATGGATACGCATAAAAAGAAGCTTAATGGAAATTCTAAAAAATCCAAGTTGGCTAAAAAAGGAAGCACTTCTCTAAATACACCTGATTCAAGTGAATCTTTATCAATCCAGTATGGAAGCTGAAAAATTAACAATACTTCATTATTATAGAACTTTCAAAAAAGAAAAGATGAGATAACTAAAAGAATAGTTTGAGTTACCAATGATTACGATATTTGCATGAAATAAAAATATTCAGTTCCCAATAAATAAAATGATAAAATGAAAGTTCAAATAACAAAAATATTTAATCTACCTCGAATCATTTTGATTGTACACGTGATCAGAATATACCTTGTAATATGAATACTAAGTATGATAAGACAAGAAAGTGAATTTCTCATTTATTACACATGATAAATTATAATCAGAAACTACCTCAGAACAAAGATTTAATTTTCAGAACAAGTTTTATATTCTCAGATATTTTTTGAAGATGGTTAAAATTATTTCGTACAGTTATTAGTGGTTGAAAAGTTCCCTAAAACAAATAATTTAAGGAGCAAACACATGAGATATTTCTACTAAACATAAAAATTAGTTACACATTGCGGAAATTTTGTATTTGGTTTTATCCATAAAGCTCAAACTTTGGTTTTGAATGAATTTTCATTTATTGAAATTATTAATGATATCATACACTCAAAATGAGACTTCAATTACATTTGAGATTTGACATTTTTATTCTAGTTTTTGTTTAAACAAATTATATTTTCATGAAATATAGCAGTTATGATCTCATAAATTCAGTGTGCGCTAACATTAGTTATTTTTCGATTCTTATAAAAAAAGGTTTGATAAAAAGGTTTTTAAAAATCGATTTCACTTTAACTCTTTTTTTTCTCATTTTTATTTTTGATCTGTGCAAATGAAATTTGTAAGTAAAGCTCAAACTTTAAAGTCTGTGAAGAAAAGTAAAAAGTTTTACTCTGGAGGCTGAAGTGCGAGAAATCAAAGAAACTAGAATTTTTTAAATTATCTGTCAGACAAAATATCTTCCACAAATAATTCCATTTCTCACATAAAACAGAATCAGAAAATGTGTTGCTTGAAAATAATTTCTCAAAGACAACTGAAACAAAGGCATGCGAAGAAATGGTATTGAAATCTATTCTCACTTTTTTGCCCTATATATTTTAGGCAAATAAAGTACGAAAAAATTCTTCCTAAAATTTAAGGAATATCAAATATGTTGTTTAATACATAAATACATTGAAATTAAGATAATTAAAAAATAGATTAATTTTGTATTTCTGTAAAGAAATGGAAGAAATAAAAGTAGTGATAAGAATAACAAAGAGCGAATACACTTAAAGTCAAAGAAAACTCTTAAAAAGTAAAATTGAAAACTTTGTGAAACGAGTTAATCCATCATTTTTTAGAATTATAAACAGAATAAATCATAGCCCAAATATTTATGATTATTATTAATTTTTTAACATTTTTCTAATGAAGTTAACCAGTTTTTGTCACTTAACTCTAGAGTTTGAATTAAAAACAATTTAAAATAAAGTTGAGTTGAGAAAAGAATGCAATATTAAGATCAATGAATCAAATTTTGTTACCATATCAAAAAAGAATGAAACTTATAACTTATTCCTATATCTATACAAACATACATATATCAAAAATGAACTCAAAACGATTGATGAACATATCGGTTGAAAAACAGCAGAAATAGATTGAATTTATTCCCATATCGTTTAATAAACATTATCAGAATTTTTCAGTATTGAAGCATTTAGTATAACTTAAACGTATCATCAGACCATAATATATAATATAAAATTTGTACGGAATTAATGTAAAATTACATGAAACAAAATTGACCGATTAAGATATTAAGCATTAAAAAATAATTGTATTTTGGGTGTAAATGGAATAAAACGAAAATTGAATTTACTTAAATCAAATTTGAGATGTATATGGGAGTATATGGTAAAGAAACTAGTGATACCGCTTGCTCAGAGGTAGAATTTTAGTAAACTTCCTAAAATTGAAATTTAAATAAATAAAAAAAACTGTTAAATATCAAAATGTGCTCGTGAGAAACGGCAACTATTCTTCTAGAATTGTTCAAATTAAATTGCCCACTGAAAAATATTTCGACATTTACTGCATGTACATCATATTTTCTCTGTCATTTTGATTATGTTTTCAAAAAGAAAATTGTTACATATTTTTTACTTATATTGAATTTTGTTGTCAAATCATGTTTATTATTACTACTTCTGCAGTTTTCTCCCTTTTAACTCATTAAGTAGATAGATCTAAAATGAAGATTTAATAAAAAGATCATATCTAAATAGGAAAGTTATGCTTCAACACATTCCTGATAATTATTAGCTCAACTTGTATATATCTTCATACTTTGATGTAA
This sequence comes from Clunio marinus, assembly GCA_900005825.1. NCBI lineage: Eukaryota > Metazoa > Arthropoda > Insecta > Diptera > Chironomidae > Clunio > Clunio marinus. Next base: position 2,680,437 of record CVRI01000064.1, on the reverse strand, counting down.
TCTTTTCAGAAAAAAAAGAATAACAAGCCATAAAAAGACATAATTGTCCGTTTTTGTTTAGTTTATAAGAATGAAAATGCATAAACACATATTTGAGGAAAAGAAAACAATACTAAGAATGTATCAGAAGAAAGATCGCTAATAAAAGGACATTTATAATTGACAAATGATTGTAAATATTTTTTGATGAATTTAATACTTGAAACTTTATCATAAAATTTTTAGCCCATCTCTCAGTTCCACTACATTTGCAAAATAATTCGTATTGTTGCCTGGAAATTCCGCTCTGTTTAATATTTATCTTTTATCAGAAAAACTGAAACAGTTGTTTATTGACTAAAGTGACGTTCATGGATATTTTATTTTTTTGGGTTTTTCCATACATCTGAGTGGAAATTTTTTATCATCGGTCCACAATAAGAACACGCGCATATTTACTTAATATTTGAGATAGTAACATGAAAAGTATTAACTTTTTCTACCATTTCTTACTATTTCATTTTATAAATTTTATCAAAGTTTGCACAAAATGTTCAGATGAATTTCAGATGAAATGAAAGGATTATTATCAAAAATATTGAAGCTGCGTAAATCCCTTTACTGATCTCGTCTTCGTCACCAAATTTAAAGTCAATTTCATCTTCTGTTAACTCGTCACAATTCAATATATCTTCGATAATCTGAAGTTTGTTCTTATTCTTGCCAGGAAAACCAAAACAACTGTTATTAATACTAGTTCCATTTTGATCAGAGCTTTAAAGAAAATTAAAATTTTTCCTCCAAACGAATGTTTCAATTCCGTTAGAAGAAAAGGATATTCCGGGAAAACATATATTTGGAAAAAGAAATACAATAACACTAAGAAGAAATTTCGCTAATAAAAGGACATTAATAATTGACAAATAATTGTAAATAATTTTTTGATTAATTTTTTACTTGAAACTTTTCCATCAAAATTTTTGCTCATCTCTCAGTTCCAATACATTTGCAAAATAATTCATTCTATGTCTGGATATTCCGTTCTGTTTAAAATTTATCTCTTATCAGAAAAACTGAAACAGTTGTTTATTGACTAAAGTGACGCTCATGGATATTTTATTGTTTTTTTGGGTTTTTCCATACATCTGAGTGGAAATTTTTTTTTTTCATCTGTTCACAATAAGAACACGCGCATATTTACTTAATATTTAAAATAATATTTACAATGAAAAGTATGAACTTTTTCTACCATTTCTTACTTTTCAATTTTATAAGTTTTATCAAATTTTGTACAAAATCTTCACTTATTTCAGATGAATTAAAAGGATTATTTAAAAATATTGGCCCTGCATTATTTTCTTTACTGATCTCTTCATCGTCATCAGATTTGTAGTCAATTTCATCTTCTGTTAATTCATCACTGTTCAGAATATCTTTGATAGTCTGAAGTTTGTTCTTATTTTTGCCAGGAAAACCAAAAACACTGTTATTATTATTAGTTCCATAACGCCGATTTAAACGTAAAAATCTTAAAAACAAGGACAAAAAAAGAAAAGTTTTGATCAGAGCAAATGCTTTAAAGAACAGTAAAACTTTCAAGGGAAGGAACAAAGCTTTAAGAACAATGAAAGGTAGTGCCAGGATCGCAAAACCTCCAAACAAATATTTCAGTCCCGTTAGAAGAACCGTGGATCAGAGATGGGCAAATGTTCCGTTCAACTCGATTGACTGACTGACTGACATGTCAATGTCTTTCAGTCAGTCAGTCAGTCAGTCAAAATCGCGAACAAAAATATTCGCTTGTTGGGACACGTTCATATAAATGTTCCGCTCAAGTCGTTTGACTGACTGAGTGACAAGTCAATGTCTGTCAGTCAGTCAGTCAAATCCCAACTCTGCCGTGGATATTCCGGGAATATTATGTTTTTCTTGATCATGATCGGCGGCGATGTGAAAAGTTTGAACAGTTGGCTTCTCGTGGCACTTATGGTATCTGTAAAGTGAGATAAAATAAAAATTATTCACACTTTCAAGGTTGAAATGAAACGTATTTTGCTTCAGTAAAGTTCGTTTTATTATTTTTTCGTCGCTTCTTGAAATAATTGAAGTTTATGAAAAGTTGATATTTGTGACGTCAGCTTCGAAACAAATATTAAAATATTCGTGAATGTTAAAATATTTCAATAAATTACAACTTACTCTTCATACTCATAATCCGATCGATGTTGCAGTGGATCCGAAGGAGTCGTTATTGGCAATAGTATTGGTGGGGATTTGAAGCCTAATGGAAAATTAACAGGATTTTTCCTGTTAATTTCGTATTGATGGTTTTTATAGAAATCTTCCGATTTCCTTTTCAATGGATTCAGGTTCATTGGCTCATTAACGTTTCTTTTATTCCTTATATCACTGATGAGATTCAATCTGTCTAAATTCTGCTGTAATTTCATCTCATAATTATGTCGCATTGTATCATAGACTGAGTCAAGGACAAAATTCTTTTCATCAACATTTTCACTCATTTCATTTACGAAATTTTCACCATTTGACGATAAAAGCTCGCACAACACGAAAAGTTTTATAAAATTATAAATTATCAAGATCTTAAATGTTTGCAGTAGAATCATTTTTTACGAGATGCTTAGATATCAAAATCAGAAAGAATACTGGAAAGTAAAGTTCTTTACTTCCCATATATTTATACAAAAATCTCGTGAATACAAAAGTTTAACTCAAAAGAAAATTGAAATTGCTTAATCATTTGGGATGGTGATTATTTTTTGTTATAAAATATTTCGTAAACGAAAACGAAAACCAATAAATAGAAAAGAGAACTTGTTTCGCATAATTGTGTTGTACATGCTTTTCCGCTTAACTCATCGATCGAATCACTTTTTCCTGTTGGTTAGTCTCGCTATGGTTTCTTGCACTTTCTTTCAAAGTACTCATTAATAAACAAAGTATTTTTAAAGAATAAATGAGATGTTCTAGATACAATAAAAATTTATAATGTTACGTAACATACGAAGGTATCCAGCGATTCATATAAAAATGAAAACGAGGTTTTAATGAGATTTGATTTTGGTGGATTATTCTGGCGATTTTAAAATTTTCAGGTTTTTCAAAATCAAAATCTTTTAATGATTTTTTTTATGTGCAGGAATTAGAAATAGAATTTTCGCATTTGGTTCTAACGATTAATCTAAAACATTTTTTTGACCGATGATGCGTTAAAAATTATGTTCATTTCTAAATGATTCTTCTTTCTTCATCATCAGAGAGCATAAAGCAATTTTTAATAAGAATTCAACATATTTGAATCATTTTCAGCTGCTAGCAAATAGATTATGATGATTCTTTTTCGAAGCAGATATTTAAATCAACTGGATTTTCCGTTAATCAGTGCTTTATGTACAAAAATTGTTTCATATATGTATGTCTGAAAGTACAAGAAGTTATATATATGTAGGTTAATTGATCAGAAGCTGTAAATGTCTGGTTATATAACTTAATTGCTTGTCTTGATAGTTTTAGACATTTTAAATGAGATGCATAAATTTTTCAAATATCTTAAATCGTATTTTAATTGAAATTTAATTCATATTTTTAATTATTGAATTTAGATTTTCATATTCTCACATTTTTCTAATTATGACAAGTCAAAAACAGTTCATAAAGATGAACAGATTTTTCAGTGACTTCCATCAAATGCATTTTATTTCTCATCCCAAATTTAATTTATTCAATAAAGAATTGTATCATCACGGAGCCATTTGTGATCATTAATTAAACAACAGAGTAATATTGGCATGACGAAAAAAAATAAAGAGAGATGTATAAGAATTTTAAAGGGTTATACGATGTTAAGTATAAGTGATATCAACTTATAAATTTTTCATAAATATTCGCACTGAATATCTATGAAAACTTGCTTCTGTTGGATAAGTTAAAATATCTGATTCAAATCATGCTACTAAATGGTTTGATTAGTAAGCATGACATCATATTTGAACCAAAACTTTTGAATTAAGCCAACAAAAAACAAGAAGTATGATTTACTGATTTTCTCATTGTTTTCTTTTTCGCTCTTCGGGGCAATTTTCGGGCTGATGGTTCAGATTTGATGGAATAGTAAAGAAGATTTGAAAAACAAGGGGGAAGAGATGATTCAACTTCCTTCAAATGGAAACACAAGAAGAAAAAAATTGTCTGATGATGCTACAAATCAAAAGAGTTGTCACATCTCATATATAACATTCAAGTTTCAGAAAGCTCTCTCTGTTTATTTCCTATTTGTGATAATCAGACAACACATTCAAACACCTTTTCCTCATTTTCTCCCCTCATCTCATTCTCTTATTCTTAAAATATTATTATATAAATTTCATTTAATTTGATTTCCACATACGTGTGACGCAAAGATTGATTTGAAGAAGAAAGCATAAGTGAGAAAGACAAAACAATTCCTAGAGATATTTAAAAAATCCCGTTCGGATGCGAAAATATGTGATAAAGACTAACCAATAAAGAAAAGTTTACAAAAGTATCAATACAAGGTGTATGTCCCTCCAAAGATTATTTTAAATAAATAGCTTAAGCTAACACAAGCTTATAGCTTCTTCTATCAAACCCTCGAATAGTATCTGTAATTGCTCAAAACATAACAGCAACACAAAAGGAATCGTATGAAAAAGAAGCGAATGATTACATAAATGGGAAAGCAAAAGAATAGGGTTTAAAAGAAAAAGCGCACATCGAGATACATAGGAAGTAATTCGAAGAAGAACCCTTTCGATTAAGAAGAAACAACAGAGTCTCTAGAAGAAGATACATAAAATGTATGTTATGTGTTTCCTCATAATAAGCAGTAATCATTCGACTACCACCTGGTCTTTTTTTGTTTTCTTCTTTTCTTCTCGTTTGATTTCTTATTTAGCCCTTACTACTTATGATAATGCATTGAAGATGCAGAAAATCTGTTAGCAGCTCCAAAAATTACCCTGATGAGGAAGACGAAGAAGAATATAGAAACAACCGTTGTTTATTCTTTAAAAATGATTAATTTTAATGATGCAGCACATTTTCCACTGAATTGAATGACTGATTCAGTTAAAATATTGCTTTTTATAAAATCCTTTAAATTCAAATGTTATTTTTCCTGAAAATTATGTTTTTATGGGAGAAATTGTGATGATACCACTTGAAGAGTTGCTATTGGAATGCGGAATCAGTCACAGTTTAGGTGACTCAACAAGTACAAAAAATTGAAGGAGAATCACAAAAAGAGAAGAAAAAACACCTGAAAATTTTTCACACGCATGTGAATCAAATGTAGTCAGCATATGGTAAGAGAATGAATCACAACGAACTGCATAAATGTCATTTTTCATTCTTTATGCACCGGAAATTTCTTACGATTCAAAGAGATGAGTTGTCAATAGCATTTGTTCGTTTATATTCTTTTATTGTTGCACGAGAGAAATTCTGCCACTCTTTTGAAACTACCTTTCATTAATCGATCCGATATGAGATCCATGAATTAATAAATGAATTTTTGCAACTTATTATCAGGTGAACTATTCTTCAAACAATCCCCTAAGAAGTTCTGTTTGTATCGACTTTCGTTGATTTTAGGTGATTAGACATTAACTCTACTAAGCAAAGAATCTTTCATTTATCCAAATTTATATTTCAGGGTCCAATTGCAATTTCAATAAATCACGATTTATTTATTCTTTTCAAATGCTTTAGCAGCAAAAGTTGCTTTAACAAAAATATTTCTAGATAATTTGGAATTCTCTTTCATATTATTTTTCTTGTTGCTGTTTTCATTTCTTCTTTTTTCAAAATCTGAGACCGAGTGTGGGAACCGAAAAAAGAAAATAAAAAAAAAAGTTTTATAGACGAGAACTTTGTGCAAAAGGATTTCTTTCTTCATTGTTTTGTTTGTAAAATCATTTATTTTTCCCTTATAACTTAGCTGTTGAGTTCTTTTTTACTTATAAGACTTCGTTAGGTTTCGTATAGTGAAAGTTCAACCCCTAAAGTCCGCGTATGTATTTCAGATTGTACATATATCCTTGCTACCTCTCTGTCGCAATCAATCGGAAAGCAAAACATGAACAGATGAAACACACTAAACAATAGAGACAAGAAGAATAATTCTGTAGAGAAAATAGAGCAAAAATAAATCAGATTTTCGTGCACTGAAATTTAACAATAGGAGAACAGTAGAAAATAAAAAAAAAAATCAACCAATTTTCAATTGTTATCTGATTCAAAATTGATGGAGCTTGAGACGTTCAAATTTAGAGGGTGTATAGAATGTGCAATGTGTATTGCAATGAGAAAATATTAAGCATTCAAGAGCGAATCATCAGGTTGGTGTGTGGGAAAACAAACCAAATAATTCTCGATGAAAATCGTGCAACAGTACACTCAATGAAGATATGTACATATTTGAATGTGAAAATTTCTGTACTCATTTTATGAGATTATGCCGCAATAAACAGAAGCAAATATGCAGACAATTTGTTTTGATTATGATAATGATGCTGTTACAGCAAACTTTGTTGCGGGAATTTGGCGCAAAGCAAGAAAAGTTGTGGAGGAAAAATTTTCAGGAAAAATTAAATGATAAAGATTCGAGGTTTGTGTAATAAACCGTTATGAATATAAAAATGACAAAGCAGCAACAGAAGCAACACACGAAAACAACCATAAAATTTGAGACAACGTAAAAGTTTTGTGCCGTATTTCCGCCAAACACATTTCGTTAGCTGTAGCAGAAAAAAAAGAAAAATGTATATAATTGGTAGAATTAATGGAACGCGAAGAGCAAGCGAAACAAGATGAATTTTCACAGGAAGAATTTTATATGCTCTGGATGTATTTTTAAAGTAATAAATAAGAAAAATTTCCTTTTTAATTGCCTTTTACTATATAGCGGCTCGCGGTGAACGACTTTGGTGCCATTTATTTACTTGCTTGGTATTTTCGTGTCGTATCTCTTTCATTAGGATATTTTGTAGATGACGTCAAAATTGAAAACGAAAGTTATGAGCAAGACTGAATATTCATTGAGTATCTTTAAAAACACTTTCATTAAATATGTTATGAAACGTAACTTGTGACGTATCCTTTACTGTTTCTTTCTGTCCATCGTAAGAGGGCAGATTCTCTACTATTTGGAGCGCGCCGGTGGTAATTAGCCATAAAAAACATTAATTTTGTTTATTTTCGAAATAAATTTTAGCGAAAACGAAAAGAAAGAAAATACCTTCTCTGTAAAACGGGATGTAAGAAAAATAAAGAAATTTATCATTATGAGTGAGAGGCTGGAGCAGGAAAATGGTTGTTGCTTTTCAAATATCCATGTATTCACCCTTGTCCTACATAGCTCCAGTCGACCCCCGACCATTTGGAAGATTCATCGATTTTTTACATTTCATGGCAGTTTTTAGAGAAAATCTGTAAATGCGTTCTACTTATAAATATCGAAGTTTTCTTTTTTTCGTTTTTAAGTTGTCAATAAAATTTAATGGAAGAAATTTTTTTATCTGCAACTTTTTAAGGTGATTTAATTTTTCTTTAATAAATATCTTGAAAAATATCGAATTGTACATTTGAAACTTTCAATACAGCCTCATTTATTGAACAATTGAGCTTGTTTAAACATTTCAATGAGACTGATGTTGGTTACTTAGCTGATAAATTATTGACATAAAAAAGTTACTCTTGAAAATGCTACAAACTGTAAAAGTTTTATCTTTTTTATCGACGAAACAACGTTCTTCGTATTGATATTTTGTTTGACAAGTATGAAACCTTCCAGATATGCTGATAAAAATTCCATTAAGAATGTAGATGTATGAATAATTGTCAGCGTTATCGATTTGAATAATATTCTCATTTTATATCTCTAAAAATTCAACAACATGAAATCGATTTGAAATAAAGCTGTAATTGACTAAACACAAATCGTGTCGTTTCATCATAATTTTGCCACTTAAACTTGCTGCTGCATTTCTATAGGTCGACTTTTTCCGCAGTCCATTCACGAACTTCACTAATAGCTTTAATCAATGAAGACGAATTGTTGAAAAGGGAGAAGAATAGCGTAGAGAAAAAAAATGCTTCAAGGCCGATAAAAAAGAAATGAAACACTGATGAGTGCTGCCTGCTCATTCAAGCTTTTCTTCGAATAAAAACCACTCATTATTATTACTTAACATTCGACAAACATACAAATTTATCTCTTCCTGCATTGGAATGAAGACGGAGTAGAGCAAAAGAAAATATAAAGCGTAGAGTTGTTAGGCTGGTCATGTGTGCCGATTAGGGTGTGATAATCAGCGAGAAACTCGCTCGAAATCATTTAAACATAATCCCTCTATAAGTTATGAGAACGAGCATTGAATTTCCCTTTCATGAATGCTGAGAAACTGCTCATAACTAAGTTATATTGATTTGCGAGATCCTCAGTCACCCTAAATTAATTCATCGTAAATAAAATTACGATTCATTCACTGCACGACATGAAGAAAGAAATTACTCTCTCCATCATGCAAGACTTTCACTTCGTCTTTAACCACAAGAAGGGAAAATCGATATAGAACAGCTGTAGTGATGAAAACTCAGCCACAACATTTCGGACTATCTCTCTAAATGGAGAAAGAATTCGTAGAAAAAAAGGAGAAAACATTTAAGATCCATTTGCGAGCCTTTAATATTTATCCATCATGCAATTGTGGGAAGAAAACAATGAAGAAGAACTTAAGACAAAAAGATAGAAAGCTAGAGACACACTTGATGTGAAAAAAAACAAGAAAAAAAAACTTATCTACTCAAGAACGAAAGCCACAGTCAAGAGATCGAAAAAGAATTTTACTTCATTAAGTTTCTTATTTGGTTCATCTTAAAGGAACTTTTACCATCTTTGATGATGATGATGTTTTTTTTTTCATTCTATGTACATTCATTCTGTTACCAGATGGTTTACTGACCTATATTCTCAATTGTTCTGAAATCTGAGGATAGAATGCTATAGATTAAGATGTAAAGCAATTAAAATCTTCTCAATTAATTAGCCGGGGATGATGGCACTTCGAAAGAATTAAATCTCTTGGGATGTATAAAATTTTGATTTTTTAACGTTTCAAGTAAGAATCTTAACGTCATCTTGATATTTCAGTTAAACACCAGGAAATTTGTTTAGCCAAATAAAATAATTTTATTTTATTTTTTCTCTTCTGTGTTCTCTTTCAAATCATCATCATCATCATCATTAACGTTACATCGTCTCTCTTTCCTTAAAGAACTATTTTCATCTTGTGTTGAGTTATATTGCCCTACATTAACGCTCTGTCGGTCCGAGACATATACATAAGCATCGACATAGCAAGCAGCAAATAATAGCATCACTAGAGCAAAGCAAAAAACATACTTGTAAAGGAGGAGATGAAGAAAAAAATACATTAAGGATGTTTGGAAATAAAGAATTATTAGACGCTGGGTTTCCATGATTTTATGTCATGTCTGAAGATATCTCAGAGAACTTTTAATGTCCATTTGTCTTATTTTGTTCTGTAATTTGATCAAACACGTTCTATCTTTCTCTTTTCCTCTCTTTGAAGTTTATAAATTTCTTTAAAGATATTCATTTACCTAGCAATAATTTATTGCCACACACTCACACTCCTTTACAGAGAAACATTTGAGTTTTAGTGTGCATTCAGGACTTGAATTAGTTATTTGAAATATTAAGAAAATCATCTAGAAGAATAGCAATACTTCCACACTGCTTTTATCTATTCTCTTTTCAGCTTGATGTGTTTTTCGTTTGTCGACTTCTTTTTTATTTCGTAGGTTTTAATTGTCTTAATTCTCTTATGTATTAAATATCCTTGTAAATATCTTTAAAGAATATTTCTCTCGAGTGAGAAAAGTTTGTAGAAGTTTTCAAATTTCAACTCTGACCACCAAGTATTTTAAAGATATTTCGCTTAGACACTTAAGTGGGAAACATTTTTTTTGGCAATGAATTTAAGGAGAAAAACATCAAGGGGATCCTTGAGAGTTTTTCGCTTGCGATTCAAGAATGAAGCTATTAAGACATTTCCATGGAAAATAATGAATTGTATAATGGAAGAAAAAGATTGCTGGATAGGAAACTTGTGTCTTGACAAAGGAGATGAGATTTTTAGTCATCTGGATGAATGATATTGCAGAAAAAGTTGAGAAAAAAATGATTCTCTACGATACGAATTTAAACGCAGAATGATTCTCAAATGACAACATAAAATAAGAAAGAAATCTTAAGAAAGTTGTTATGTTTTTTATGGATGTTCTTGAAAACTATCGTTTAATCATGACTGACAACCTTGAGTAGTCTAGCGTCTTTTTTTTTAATTTAACGGCAGAATATTTATCATTCATTCAATGTTGAATATTTACAGCATAAAAGATTCACAAAGATCTAAAAAAAAAAAGCAAACGAATGAACGAGTAGATAGAGAGAGATTCAGCAATGAGTATCATGAATACATGATGCAGAATATAAAGAAATCTCTTCGACAACATTAAAAGGGCATGGGAGGGGAAGTGTAACTATTCACGAGTTAAGTATCTCGTAGAACATTTTTATGCTTGCTTCTCTGTGTTGTTATGTCTTACATTACCACATTACCTATTCATTTTCTTCAGAGTAACAGACACTCTCACACACAAGAACTATTGAACATAGAAATGCCAAAGGATGTTTAGCACGTATAATGATGCTTTAGAAAACAATTTTTTTCTGCTTCTCTTCTTCCCATCGATGGAGAAAAGGAAAGAAAACGTCTCGAGCCTTAATGGGAAATTATTATTCTTCAAGTGATGTCGAGTCGTCTTTTTAACTCTCGCAAAACCGTCAAGTAATGCGTGGACACACATTTACGTTTTGCTTTCACTTGCGTTTCCTTCAACTAAACTATTATACTGATGATGTAAATATTAACGACTGTTGAGAAGCTTTTCTAATTTAACATTGAAATAATATTTGCCGAGTTGTCATTTTTAACGAAAATTTGAATAAAATTTTGAGCATTTTCATGACTCAAAATTTCTTCGACATTAAACCATTCAATTCTGAATGTATAAAATTGTATTTGAGAGTCTCACTTGAAACCTTTCATCTTTCAGAAGCAAAAATCGTTAGTTTCCTTTAATGACAAAAAAATTTTCATCCAATTCAAAGTATGGAACTAAAAATTTCTATTTGTGATTGTGATGAGATTCTTCTCTCACTTGAGAAATGTTAAGTTAAGAAAAGATCTCTATAGATTTTTCAGTGCGAACTTTTCTGTTTGTTTAGGACATGTTTAGGTTTTGGTTGGCAAACAGTTTTTCAAACTATGCTTGGAAAATGAAAATTTTCGTATGCTAGTGTGCGTTAAAAATAAATATTATCGTGCTAACACAAACTGGAAGCATCGAAAGGCTCTGTGAGGCTTGTGAGAAAAAAAGGAAAAAATCATCATATTTTTATTTGTTTTTTGTTGAAACAACAATTCAATCATGAAAGAAGGAAATTAAATGAAAAGAAAATATTGAATACTGTTCTTTTTCATCCTTGAGTTTGAAACCAATGGGAAGATATCGGATTGCAATAAATATAATTTGAAATTTAAATGAAACGAGAATAAAAGGCAGCGATTTGAATTTGAATAACTTTGAGTGCACTTGAGTAAGTTGTTTGTTAAAAAAATGTTAATCTTGACATCGAAAGCAGTTAAATAAATTTATATTATAACAGATTCATTTCCATTGTATCTCTATCATCGCGCACCCTTCATCTCAATTGGAAGTGCATTCTGTGTATGACTAGGATTTATTGTAATCGAATATTACCATAATAATGATAAAGTGTCACTTATCCTTCTGTATTAAAACTGTGATTTGCCTTTCTTTTATCGCTGTCATTGCAGCAAAATTCAACAAATTGTGCAACAGGTAGCGAGTGCGATAGAATTTCCCCCATTTAACGAATTCCCCGAGTATGTGCTTTATTATTCGCCGCCTTTTTACGATGCTTTTTTTCCTCAGCGAGCATTTTTGTCGCTCCCTCTTGTTCGTTGTACGCATCGCGAACGGTGTAAAAACATCGCGTGGAAAAGCAATAAAAATACAAAATCTGCTCATTTCCTTTTTACAAAACAGAGAAGTAAAATTTTAGGTAGGAATGTAATCGTCTATGATTTACCCTGTCGTTTTATGATCAATTCTTCAGGCTATCATTTTATTTAACTACTTTTCGATATATTTCTGTTGTCTATTGAGAGCTGGAAAGGCTACAAATATTTTAGTTTAATTTGATTTAAGACAAAATTTTATTCTTCGAGTATGAAGCATTGCATGAGTATTTCCATAATTTCACACATCATTTCACAAAACGAAATACAATCCTACTGTCACGATTTCTTTTTATATCTGCTGCTCTACTAGCATATAATTAAAACAATTTTGAGATTCGTTTTTTCTGTTTTGTCTTTTTAAATTTATAAGTTTCTAAGCAAAGACTAAACCTGTTATGGATGAAGCTGTTTCCGAGAATTTGTGTTTTAAAAGAATATCCAATGAGAATAACGGACGACAGAAAATAAGAAACGACGTAAGACATACAGAAAGAGAATTGGCAAGGTGATCTGTTTCTTTTTCTTTAAATAATGATAAAGTTTATGAAAGCGTGAACACGTAGCAAATATGCATTCACACTGCTGTAATTTTAATTGCCTGAATTTATAAATATCCTTGGGAAATATCTTCTAAGAATTTATTCTTTAAGAAAGGATATTCTCAATTTTGCAATCACCCAGAAGTGAAACTTTTATAGTCGCATGCGAACAATCTCAAGAGATTGAATCACAGCATGAGAATTATTTAAGGGGAACTCGTTTCTTTATTACAGACTAAAAAACTGAGTCATTGTTTTGTTTTTATTAACAACGAGATAATTGCCACACATTGTTAACGTATGATTCAACTCAAGCATTTCTTTGTTAAAGAAATAGAAAATTTATCGCGGTTTACCGACGAAAACAAGAATTGATACACTTGATTTACGTAGATATGCTCACTGATGATGATGACTGAAAATATTTCAGAAAATTGATTTCATTTCTCGTTTAAACTGTCGTTGCTTAGCAAACTTCATAGATTTAAGAGACATTTTTAGGAAATAAACATTTATGAAATTCCAGTTCGCTATTAAACAATGTAAAGAGAAAAAAATCAGAAAAAAAACGTAAAACGATAATGCTCAATGAATTGAAGTCAATAGAACGATGAGCGCGGAAACGTATGAAAAACAGCAAAGTCATTTTACTCATCATCATTATCACTTCATTGTGGTAAAGTTTTTGCAGCGGTGTATATAATTTCGAGTAAATACCAGTCAATTTAGAGACACACAAACTGCAACTTGATTTGTAATCGATCGAGAATCATTCGAACAGGCACTTAATTGACCAGAACATTAGTTTCGCATTATTTACAAATTAACAGTTTCGTTCTGTTTAGCTCGATTCTTTTTTGTGTTGGTTTGGTGTCGTCACCAGGGCCTTCTTCTTCATTTCTGTTTCATGGAATGGCTGTTTTTTTTTTTACTTTTTTTTTGTTCTTCTCACCAGAAATCCAAAAATTAATCAAATACAAATGTGCGGTTCACGATTCTTGCTAATTCAGTTGCATCAATGAAGAAGTTGTATGAATAAGAAGAAAAGAAAAAATATTAAAATGTCAGATTTTAGTTTTGAGAGTTTCAAAAGGACCGCCCATAATGTTGATGAGAACGCTTTGAAGCATTTCAGTGCTATATTCAAACATTGTTATTCAATTGATTCCAAAGCCAATGCTGCTGCTTAATTATTCAATAAAAAATGTTGAACATTGTCTGATGCTTCTAATTATCTCAAGTTTGAGACTTAATCCTAAAACAAAAACAAAACCGTCAGTTTTGTTTGCGAAGAGTAAAATAATAATAAGTAAACAACGTCTCATTAAATTGAAACGATCGGGTTCATTTGTCGGCAAAAAGTTTTTTTTAACGAATAAAACGTTTAAGCTCAATTGCATATATATCTAAGTTTGTATTAAAAGATGAAGTTGAAGTCTGAAAGTCTTTTAAATTTCATGGGATTTATCGTCAGAGGAATTTTTTGGCGTGTTTAATCCTTGTATCATTGGCCCAATATTTTAAGCTGTGTGCTAATCGTATTGAAAAAAACGTGCATTCTGTAATTCTCAGAATTAATCACAACCTGGAAGGCCAAAAGATATCAACAAAAATAGGAACATGCTTAAATATATGGGTCTGTGTTCCCATGATTTTGTGCTACCCAAAACTTTTATTTGAAATTGAAATTTATTTATTTTCGTGAGTCATAAAATTAAAAAAAAATTGGCATTGGTCTCTCATTTTACCTTACATAAGGCCAATGTTTGAATGTGAAGTGCAAAACATTTGTCTCGTTGTCAACAGCATTATTGTTATTGAATTTAATTAACAGGTTAATTATAAAAGATAAATATAACTTTTGTCGAAAATATTATTATTTACTTGCTTATTATCATTAATTTGAGGCTAAATAAAGTTAAATTTACTATTATTGATATTTTTCGTTCCATATAGTGCAAATAAAAAATCCATCATTTAAACAGTTAATTAAATAAAATGAAACGATTATTCTGAACAAGTTAAGTTCAAGAACTTTCGATAATTTATCCATGTATTTATAATGATGATAGCTCTGAGCAATCAACAACAGACAAATTTGAAGCTATAGCTATGACCATGAAATATATGATCAGCCAGCAGACAGTTTAATAACAAAGTCTTCAATTTATTTTTGACATTAATAAAACGCTCACGAAGTTTCTTTTATTTTAGATATAACCAATTTGACTGTTCTGTTAAAATTGATTAATAAAAGAGAATAAATTTAATTACCTATCAGTTAAAAATGACATGTGATATTCTAAAATAAACAATGTTGTTCTTCTAATGGTTATTTTTTTGCTTTATAATTCAGTATGGGGTAAATGATGCATACATGAATTAATTAGAATAATTATTATGACTCATTATGATTGACTTGATACTATCAAGTGACTGTATGACCACTTCATCCAAATAATTTGAAAGTCAGCCATTCTTTTATTCATTATGCAGTTTATGAATTATAATTTCAGTCATCAAACAATTTTCATTTAGAACAATTCGGTACTGTTTCATGTCTCGCCGCTGTTCTCTTTAATTTCATTTTCATTTGATGATGCAATCAAGAAGTTTTAAAACATACATTCATTCATGATGAAGTTAAAAAATATAAATAAGCAAACGAGAAATGTTCATTTTTGATATGTTGCATTGTTCTAACCCGCCTATTTCCCGTTCCAAAAATGAGAAACAATTTTAATTGACCTTGAAACCGCAAAGTCCTGATGAATAGCTTTTCTGTTGCACAATTCCTTCATTAACTAAAGCAAAGTAGAATGTCAGAATAAATTTCATTCACTTAAGTTATAACTGTTCCATTTGAAATTTGATATTTGTGAATGCTCATAGTTGTCGAAAATAGAAATTCGATAACTATTCCCTTGCCCATTTTCCCCCTCTTCTATAAATGTGGAACTTCGATTGATTAACTCACAATGCCAACGTGTAATTTCCTCGATGACTTAGCATCATCCAGTAATACAATTGAATGTGTCAATAATTTATGTTTCTTGATGTGAGCGAACGGAGATGAAGAAAAAAAATTCTTCCTTAAATTTCAAGCTATTCGAATTCATAAAAGTTTCACGGGATGAGGGATTTTTTAACATGATTGCTCAACGCACTTCACTCTAATAGATTTCAGCTTCACTTCGGTCTTTTTTGCAAAATGAAAAAAATATAATCAGTTGAAGAGCTTGGAGAGTCTCACGCCATTGTGCTCGGTCTCGAATTTCACTTTTCCATTTCGCAACCCTTTCACTTTCTTCTTCCTTTCTCCGTTTCCTCACTGTCCCCCTTTTTTTCATGTTGCCCAACTTTTTATTCTTTCTTTTTCTTCTTGAAACATAAATTTCTTTAGATATTTTTTTTCTTTCTTGTATGCCAAGCAGCAAAAAAAAGCAGAAAGAAAAAAAAAACGCCACTCATTAATTTCAGTTTTATCTCGTTAACGAAAAAGAAGAGAAAAAAACAGTAAATAGAGGGAGGCAAGAGTGGGTAGCGAAACATAAGACGTATTAAGGGACAATTTAAAAATGACGATACTATGAAATAATTTCATAACCCTCGGATTTTTCTATACATTTTAACTCAACTTTTCCTCCCTTCTTCTTCAATATCCTTTCTCATCTCGGTCATTGAAAAGAAATCAATTTTTTAAGAATAACAAAAAGAAAAAGAAAGCTGCGGACGATGAGAATCTTAAGATGGTATGAGTTTCTCGTAATGAGAAAAAAAAGTGAGAATTAAAAAAGGGTTGAAAATTCTTCCTTCACCATCGCGAAGTCGGTTGAAAAATCGAGTGGGAAGTGGGTGGAAAAAAATCAATAGCATTTAAGAAATAATCGCCCCTACGCCTCTTCACCATCTACTTCTTCATCATCATACCAACCTTTTTCTTTTTTTTATCGAAAAGAAGGACTTCAACTCTTTTTCCTTTTACCATGGAAAAGTTTTTTTTAATAATGAGAAAAATAAGAAGGAAAAATCGACGCAAAAAGCGAAGCTTAGAAAAAAGCCATTTCTTTTAGAAAGAATGAGAAAAAAGAGTGAAAAATGTAAATTAAAAGAATCTATGAGATGAAAAAAGGGGGAAAACTTCAGAATGAGATGAAAAAAAAAATTGAGGAAAAATTTCGCGTGGACGTGACAGAAGAGTTTTTTATTTTTAGATGGTTGAAAGGAGCTAGCAAAGATTTTTTAATCCCGGGAAAATCTTGCAGAACTTTGCCAGCATACTTCATCGTTTCATCAAGTTCCTTGAGGCAAGAGTAAAAAAGAATTTACAATATTTAATTTCATTTTTTCTCCTAATTTTATTTCTTCATTACTTCCAATTGAGACTTTCTTTTTATAATTTTTCAACAATTTACAAATAAAATAAAGTTAACAACATTTCTTTGAGAAAATAAGGAAGAAAGCTTGAGAGTTGGTGAATGGTGACCATCTGGTGCACAATTTTTATTAATTACAAGTATTACTTCATAACTTCGTTTACGGTAAACACTCCAACATTGAGTCCTAAAGTGAGATCATAAATTGAAAAGTTTCATTTTCTTTTCTTCTCGGTGCTTAAGAAAGTTCCTTTAATGCTGTTGTAAATCTTTAACCTTTGCGCGTTAAAGTCGGCTTTCCTTTCAAAATCCAAAGTTTCAGGTAATTAAATTTTTACGGAGTCTTTCCCCAATCTTCTATTCCTCGTTTTACTTAGTTATCGCTAATAAACAAAAATAGTTTAATGGCATTTTACGATACGCTTGTAATTTTCTTATTTTTTCTTATTTCTTCTCTCGTTTGCTCATTTTCTTGCTTAACAGTTAAATCGATTTTCGAAAAGTGATTCAAGCATGAATTGCCTCTGATTGCTTTACGACTTCGTCGTCTATGCACTAAAGCGATTTTAAGGTAAGCATTGGAAAATGTAAAAATGTGTAATTGCTGTAATTTAAGTACGAAATTGTTTTATGATTTGCATTTGCGCGAGTGAATGAAGTATCCAGGAAAATAATGTTCACCTTCAATGTTTAACGTTTGATGATCCTTTTGTTGTTCGACCTTACTTACAGCATTTTGTGAGCTTTAATAATATCTGTCTCGATTAAATCCATCAAAAACCCAAAAAAAAAAACACTAAACAGGGTGGGGAAGTGAAAAGAGCGGTGGAGACACATCAACACAACAGAACCTTTTTTGCGTGGGGGCAGCCCTTTAGGATGGGTCGGTCTTGTGCCTTTGTCGGGTTAGACTTTAGGAAAATTTGGGATTGTACCGTTCTCTTACTCGCACCGTGTTCTCTCTTTCGGATCCTAAAAAGGGATCGGGGTCATTGAATCTTTCTCATCACATTCATTCAGAAGTTTTTTTTTTTCATTAAAAGATCTAAATGCCAGACACTTTATTTGACCTGAATTCGTTCGGTTTTTTAGGAAACTTTTATTATATCCTAAGAGCATACACCACATTTTTTTTGTTTTGACGATTGTACAAGGGAAAAAGGGAATCCCCAATAATTCAACCCAAAAAAATGAATAGAGATGCACCGGAAAAGGGTTAAGATCCCAAAAGCGAAATATATCATTGAAGCATTTCTCGTCTGCAAAATGATCGCAGACGAGAGATTTCTACCTTTTTTTGTTAGTCTGGCGGAAGAAAGCAAATTAGGTTAACTCTCAGACCGATTGCACTTGAAGTTGCTCCTAATTACTTTCGGTTAAGTTTCACGTTGATAGGACGTGTGGGACGAATACTTAATAAAAAATTCATTTTAACTGCTTACAGTCCCATAAAAAGTAATTTAATTAGGAATGTGGTGATTACTCACTGGCGTAAAATAGGAAAATATTGAACGTTACGGTTAGATACTTTAATGTTAACTGCCTTACGGTAATCCTAATATCTATACGAGTAATTTAAGCTTGTTAAAGTTATCCAAGATTACGAATCAAAAATCTTTTGCTTTCAATGAAATTGGCCCACTAACTGCAAGACAAAAGGGAAAAGAAGGTCGAGGCTTCTCGTAAAAGATAAGGGTCATCATCTTAATAACTCGACTAAAGGGAAAGGTCAGTAACTTTTACTAGCATTAAATACAAACACGAGATTTCCTTCTCTCTTTCCTTTTTTTCTCAACCTTCTAACAGAAAGAAAAAAAACCTCAATGATTAATATTTTGCTCAATTCGACTATTTTTCCCTTAATAAAAATGTTTTTTTTTTTCTGTATCTTTTCCTTTTCTTTCAGTCGAGGCCTTTTTCCTTTTTCTTCTTTCTTAACGCCCTCTTTCCTTTTTCCCCGCATATTCGCATCACACTCAAAGTCAAATATCATGTGAGTCTATAAGTCAGTAAATGAAACTGTTTGTTTACTTGTTTTGGCTCTTAAAGCTTAATCGAGGAAAACTTTTATGGGAAATTATTTGAAGGACACCAGGGGCAATGGACTCATTCTCTCTCCTTCACTTGCTGCTTATCCAACATTTTTATTGGTGCATTTATGGTATTTCAGGCCAATTCATCAGAGAAAGGAAAAAAGGGACACCCTTAGTATGTCTGGCGTGTAATAATTTTTTTGATGACGGTATCAAGTGGAAAATGGATCAGATGGATCCCAAAAGAAAGAAAAAGAAGAATTTAGCAGAGTGAGAAAGAGAGAGTTTTTGGGTGCAACAGAAGATTTATTTCGAGAAAATGGTTTACGTGAAGACATCAGACATTCCTAAGAAAGCCCCTTGCGATCCCTTAGAGGGATTCCCAAAAGAACAACAAACAACAAGTGAATACAATTATCAATTACATCCTTTTTTATGGGACGAAATTAGGTCTTTGGGTCATGGGATCATTTCTTTTCTAAATGTGGGAAAAAGGAAAAAAATGAACATGAATGGCGTGCAAAGGTTTATTGACCGCAAGTTCTTCCTTTCTTTGCTCCCATTGTGACACTGAAAGTTAAACCATCGTTCAGAAGCTCCCTTTCTTTTGCGACACCCTCACACTCATTTCGTGTCTGCGTCCCATTATCTTTAACTCTTGAGATTTTATGTCTCGATGGGTCTCTTTTTCCCTTTCCGCTCCCCCTCCAAAACAACCTTTACATTAAAAAAGTGTGTCCTTTCTTTTCTTCACTGCTTATTTTTGATAAATTTTCCCAAGCGGAAAAACTATCGATTATCTTACATACCCAAGCTTAAATAAATAATTTGCTAGCTTTAACTCGTTGATTGAGATTCATTGAAGTCGGCCACCCATGGTTCTTTCATCTTTAATGTCAAAAGCAAAGATCTAATATTGCTTGGTTAGTTTTACGTCTTTTATCAACAAGGTAAAAAAATAATAAAACTTTGTAAAAACATAATAAATATCACAAACGATTAGTTTAGATTATTAATGATGATGAGACAAAATATCATGGAAAATATTTTTAAAATAGTAAAAATTTATGTGTGATGAAATAATTTAAGGTATTTTGAATGGGTTGGAATCTTAAAGATTGATTTTTATTCCACAATGACAAGATTATAGATATTCAATTTGATTTCCCAACCTTGTTCTTATATCTTAATGCTTATTAGTTTCTTAACACCAATATAAGTATTTTTAGGATCCTCAACAAACACTTTATAAATGACTGATGATAGCCACTTGATGACTTTATGACTTCACGCTTTGATTCTAATGGGTAGCAAAAGAACAAATTATCATTTTTCTTCTCCGTTGACGACACATCAAATTTAACGAAATGACATTTCGATTGGAAAAGAAGAAAAAAACATCCATCGAAATATTAATGGAAGGGAAAAGGGGAACAAAAACATCGCAATCAAGGAACGGAGAATGGCAATAAGTAAGCATTCGGTATTGAGTTGAGTTATGATTCCCACTCCACGTGCCCATGAAATATTAATTTCGATTTTTCTTTCGCTTCGCGTTTTTCCAACCATTTCGGCCATTCCGGAAAACACTTAAAATTAATTACTTGCTAATGCACAAGCAAATTTCATCATCGTCGCGCTTTAATAAGTAAATTTCTTTAATAAGTAAAGCGACAGTTTTGAATTGCTTCACAACAACATCTTTGTGTATTGAGAAAAGTAAGAAGGAAAAAAATGAATCATTAAAAATTAAAAGAGAAAATTCTCGCCGTCAAGCAGAAATTAACATTTCATGAAGATTGTTTTTCCATTCGTGCTAATAAACTAATTTACGGTTGATGTCAAACGGAGTTCTGCTATGTCAAGTCGTTGACAAACTTTTCGAAATTTCTAAAAACATATTTTTGTTCTGTTGTAATTTTCCATCAATCTGAAATTGATTTAAAATCAAAAATTCCATTTCAATACATATTACAGCTGACGAAACACAATGAATGGAGAGTTAATAATATGGCTTCAAGGATTAAATAAGTTCGAAAACTTCATCAGTCGTTACAATCAACTTTTTGATTTCTTAATAAAAGAACTCATCCACAAACGTCCTATGATGTCAAGTCGTGTATGATTTTCCAATTTTCGTTTCGGATCGAATCTTGAAAGAAGCTAATTCAAGGAGGATGAACATGATGTGGAACACATGATGCGAATAGGACAGAAACAGAATACAGAGCAACAAAAAAATAAAATAAATATATGATGAAATTTTCAGTTAATCCTGATTGATTTCGTTTATTTCTATTTTGCTTCGTCTTCTTTTCAAGGCTATCGTATTTTTGATGGAAAGTCTTACTTATTTCTTTCTCATAATATCTTTCAAACATAATGCAATGAATAAACATAAAAAATAACGACTTTGTACCTCATTACAAAAATAACTAGCACACGTACAGGTCAAACTAGTGTCCAGGTCAACGAAAAAAGGTTAAAGATGACCCAACGACGACAGTTAAAACTTTTCTGGACAACATGAAGGTTCAAAAGGTCGCATCCCATTATAAATGAGTGAGTGAAGGAACGAAATAATTTCCCGTTGGTGAATTGACAACATAAATAAGAACCAGTTATAAGAAATGAAATGAATACATAAAGGCATGTTAAACATCCCTTAAAAAAAAGAAATCTTGACCAACCAGAAAATAAAATAACATAAGATTACAATTAAGAATGTCGACGTTTGTGAAGTGTTGCATTTGTAAGAACATTGAAAAGGGCGCATAAAAAGTAATTTCTTGAAGAAAGAAGACGAACGAGAACATAAGAAGACCCCTAAGGCTAAATGAAGCCGCTGGCGCCTTTATGATTTTCAACTTTTAATCCCTTATATAACTGGAAAAAAATTAAAGTAGAAAAAGCGAATGAAAAACGAAAGGAAAAGAAGAAGGAAAAAAAATTATGACCATCTATTGTTCTTGTGACGTTGGGGATGTATTTTTCTCAAACTCAACTGTAATATATTGTATCGAAATGATATGAAGGCTCTCGTTTTCATTAAATTACCTTTAAATTTTCGTAGAGCTAAGCTATGCGTGTGTGAACGGTTCTCTGCTGTTGTCTATGTCTTCATGGTGCATCATCGAAAAGACTTTTATTATTAACGAGAATTTTCATCTGTTTGAAGACAATTACTGTCAAATGCCTAACATAATATATTAGCCATAGCTTTTTTTATTTTATTATTATTATTTCTGTTGTTCTCAACATCACAGAGATAATGAACGACATCATGGATGGTGATTTTTGTTTCAGATTTTTTTTTTCGTTCTTCCTTTATTATTCTCTGCATTGTTTCAGGTAAGAAAAAATTAGGGGAGTTTTTATTGCACTTTAAGTTATTTTTACAATCGCTGCAGTGGAATCAAAGGAATTATCGAAGACGAAATACTATCTGTGATTGATTTATGTTGTTTTAGCAAGATAAGAGTGAATTTCTTCGAATGAAACTTCTTTCTTACTCTAGGTGGATAAGAAAGCATTAAAATTAAAAACATCAAAGAAAGTTTTCTTTATTCAGTTCCTCGTCTGTTGTATATTAATTCTTGATTGCACTTCTACAACTTCCCATGTCATTAATGGCCATAAAACATATTGAAATTGTAGATTCATTTTCTAGCCAAACATAGGATCTCTGTAATTATAAGAGAAAAAAAAATTCAAAGCTTGCAGAGGACCGACAGTGACCTGAAATAAATATAAAAAAAGTTAAATCCAAAATCGAACACATTTTGTTGCGCTGCGCTTAAATTTCGTGGAACTCATAAAAACATAGCAAAACCTATTATTAGTTTTTATACAATTTTTGATGAAGATTTTTTATTTAAATTAGGAGATTGACCTTTTATTGTTTTTTACCCAGAATGGCAATCAAATGTTACGGTTCGAATAGTTTTTTGCTAAAAATGAAAAAGAAACTACTGAAGTTAACAAATCAACCTTTTTACCCGGAAAACAAAATCGATCAAAGAATTTTTTATGAGATAACTTTTTTTTGTGTTTTACTGGAATCTTTCAAGTAGTTTATGCACTTGAATGGATTTATATTTATTATAAATTTCTATCTAATTGATTATTTATTTAAATAGTTTCAAAGGTAAAGGAAAAAACAATATTTAATAAAGGAATAAAGTAATTCATCCAATCAAGCTAATTAATCATAGATATTAATCAAATATCAAAATATTAAAATCATGATAGATCAATCAATTGTATCTACTGTAACAATTAACACTTAATTATATTTCATCATTGACGACAAGCAAGCCGATCAGCTTAGATTACGTTTATGAAATTCTGTTTAGAATTAAGACACATGTGAATTGAGTCTACTTAATGTTATTCGATATTATTCATGATTTTTTTTTCGTCTCTTTTTTGTTTTGTCTTTGCTTTAGTGCTACGCGGATAAATTATAGGTTTCACTGTTGAATATATTAAGGAAGAGAAGACGAAGAACTAATTTATTACTAAGGTTTTTTCTAGCAGTTTATTGGCTGTCAAGATAAAAACAAACGAAGAAACATTTAAAGACTTCAACAGAAGTTGTTGCATAAGGTTCATCGTTCGTTTTTAATTGTCAATTTGGGAAACTGTTGTGTTATCGTGAACTTGTTCTAGAAAATATTATCTACACGAAATAATTAATAATTTGTTATTGAAAAACGTTTGTAAGTCTGCTGTTGAAACATTTTTTTTTTTGTTGTTGTTCCAAATGTACAAACATCATAAATATTCATAAGTTTTATTTTAAGTTTTCTGAAACGATTTTATTCGTTCACGATAAGTTTTTTTATTTTGAAAAGAAGGAAGAGTCGAGGATGTTCTCTTTTGAAAAATGAATACTTAAATTCGAATGAAAACAACAGGAAATGAAACTAATTAATCAGTCGACTAATCAAAGTCTTTCCTTGCGGAAAAAAGTGTTTAATTATTAGATATCTTAGCACCATAGAAACGATTAAAAATTATTATTCATTGGAAATTTTTCAATGTTTTTTCTTTCCTTCTTTTTCTTTTTATTTTCACAGCAGTTTAGTCAGTGATGATGTTTAATCTAGTCTCTAGGACGATTTGTCACTTTTTAGATCTCTCATGCCTCGTTTCTCTTTCAATCGATTGAAGTTATAGTTTATTTCTTTGATGTTTTCTTCCGCTCTTGTCCTATCACGATTCACAAGATCTATTCGAATTATAGATTTTATATTAGGTGACGATGCTCGAAGACTAAGTGGCCTATAGCCAGCAGGAACCGCTAAAAGGGCAGAAGTTGATTGATTTTGAATCATATTTTCACTTGTTGATGGCGCAATATTCATCGACGGTTTAGAAATCGGCGTTGGGGTTCGACTATCACCGGGCAATCTTCCAAAGCTATCCATTTCAAAGCAGTCGAGACTCAACAGGAGGTCGGTGTTTATGTTGTTAAACACACTCATAGCGATATCCGTACACTCAACATATTCATCATCTTCGCAATTTATGATGATGTCGGGCGAGTCTTGATGGCCTGCGTGATTTGTTTGACGAACTCGGCGTCTATGGTTTGCGATCAATGTTCCCTGTACGATGAAATCATTCATAGTTTTCAAGTTAGATTCTTGAAAGGCGTTGCTTTTATTTAAAGAGTTTTGATACTGCACACAAAACGGCGGGAGCTTTCTTGCGTTTTTCTTAATATTATTTTTTGGTGCGAGAGTTTTAACATTAGGTGCGATATTCAAGTTGCAGATAATCAACGGTGTTTTTTGTCCATCAGACGACATAGGGTCAGAGTTTGTTGTGTGTGGCGATGAACTTCTGTGAAAAGGAAGCAAAAAAAAAGAATGAAATGTTATTATCATAGATGGCAAACAATTTATGAGCGGCGCCAAATAAAGAATGTAGAAAAGCTTATAATCAATTATTTCAACGAAATTTTAAAATCCCTAGAAAAAAGAAACTGAAAATTTCCATGAAATGTCGTTTTGCGGCTCACATAGAATGCTCTTATGACTACATTCGAAACGAATGAATATTGAACCAGATGAATATTCAAATTCACAGTTGCCGAAGAGAAGTCTTTAATTAAAAAGTTATTTATTTGCCTACAGCGATGCTATACAGCACGACGGGAATAAAAGAAGGCAATACATTTAAAAATTCGAGAAGAAATGTCATCGATTATTTTTCAGGGTAACAACAACGTGAATAAGTTACGAAAGATGTGATCTTAGACTTAATCAGAGAAATAAAAATCGCACGAACATTTTTATAACTTCAATCTAAGTTTTAATGACTTGTTGTGATCAGTCACAACGATTTGTTTGTCTGACCATCGTCTACACATCAATTTACAATCGCGAAAACATCATAGCGTTCTTGTCCAGTAATTTGTCTAAATATCATTCAAAAACATCATTTTTAGTTTCACTCTCTCGTTAATTATAGTTGTTTAACAATCCAATAAATAATTCCAAGAAATTCTTCGCAAAGCCAATGGCAATAAAAATCTCAAAAAAAAAAAATTATGAAAGCACATGCAAAAAAATAATTAATAAAACTATCAAAAGACGTATGCCGCTCGCTAGTATGTATGTGCTTGATCCGCTCAACGAAACTTTTTTTTATTCAAACAGTTAAAAACTTGTTTCGCTTGTCTTATTAAAGTTTATATGAATCGCGACTGAATGTCTTCTTGGAGTCTCATTTTGATTTATATTTTTTTGCGTTAATTGTTGATTCTTTTTCCTCTCTTTATTTCATTTCTCACTCTCCAGTCCAACAAATTTATTAACATCAGTATTTCCATGGAAATTAGGCTGAATGGTGTGTTTTATCGTTTTGTGTTTGATTCTGTTGGTCAAGGGAGGAATCTAATTTGAATGAAGATAAGTTATTTTAATGGCCTAAGCGGATTCGGTAAAGCAACAAATTCGCACACCAAAGCATCATTTGAATTTCTCCACGATACTCTCCTGGATTCAACATCAAAACATTCAAACACATGTTCATTCAATTTCTCAACGAAAACGCTAGAATATTAATGCTGAAATTTTGGTGGCGATTAAAAATTAATTTCCCATTTAATGGCATAATTTAAATTTAGATTTGATAAATTTCCATCGGCGAGAGCTTCTGATGTTGTTAAGATTATCGATTTTTTATTGTTACTACCTACCATGCATGAATAAATTTTACCTGTACGAGCGAACACTGCTAAATCGTTGTGGAAGTTCAGTTAATGCGCTTTGTATACATGGACGAATTATCGGCATAACATTTTCACTCTTGGAAATTTTTGGTGGTGGTTTGTAGCGTCTGTCACTTAAATGCATTCGCGAACATTTCATTTTCCTTCAGTTTCAAAGAAAAAATATCTGAAAAGTAATGAAAACTTTAGAAACAAGAGCAGAGAACTTCTGTTGCGTGAAATTCCATAAAATAAAACTTCATTCGCTCCGAATACGTTTTAATCAATGATATCGAATTTCAATGCTCTAGATAAAGAAGAGAAAATCTTTGTTGATTTTTTTTTATTTTTCATCAATGTATGCTTAGTGATATCTTCGTTTTAGGGATTTGCTTAGATTTATCTTACAGTAGAGATGGTTTCAATCAATCGAAAACTTATTCTTTGAATTTAAATCTCACAAGCATGTCGTATGTATTAAATTTCGCTTTGATCTTTCTTCTTCAATTTTGCTATCGTTCGACCGTAGAACAAATAATGCTTGTCACCAGTGATAGTTTTAGATTGACTAAATGCTTTCATCTAAAGCATTAAGAATAAAATTTTATGAAAATTTTGAGGTCTTAGGCAGCCTTCATCATGACAATGGCATTGATTCGTACTACCTCAACTTCAAATGCTCATTAGCTTATGAAATGTGACAATTGTGAGTACTAATGAATGCGCTGCCTACCGCAAAGCTTGTCGAAATTAATTCACGCTTGTCCTCGCCGCGATTCTAAGAATTTCAATCATTCGACGTCAATAATCATTTAATTAAAGTCTCCTCGCAATGGTTGTCTCACATGTTATTCATTTTGAGACACAAACACATAGTTGAGAATGTGTATCAATGTCCCATATTTGAACAGTCTGGAATTATATTGATAAAATGAATGTGAGTTGTTTTTAACTTCAATATAATGACGTCTTTCGTGCTTGTACCTGAATAATGTTCCAGAATGATCTTAAACTTGAGGCATCTGTTCGTGTGTGAATTTGAATGAAGAATTTTATTCAATGTTGGCAAGTGCCTTATGTCAATAAAACTTTTCGTCACACAAGTTTAGTTGACAAACAACATAATTTGTTCTCGAAACTTTTTTCGCCAATGGGG
This sequence comes from Clunio marinus, assembly GCA_900005825.1. Lineage (NCBI taxonomy): Eukaryota > Metazoa > Arthropoda > Insecta > Diptera > Chironomidae > Clunio > Clunio marinus. The sequence goes on along the minus strand of CVRI01000064.1, from coordinate 2,652,956 downwards.
AGCTTGTTATAAGATTAAGAGACAATTGAAATGGAAATCTCGTTCGCTACTAAAACGTGTCGCGATTTAAAAAACAATTTTTAGAGAAAATTCACTGAGTGGATAATTAACGCAATTAACTGCCGTCTCCCTTCGACTAATTTTCTTCAGCTCTCCCTTCTACTTATTCCTGTCAAAGTCAATTTCATCGTTCGACGTTAATTTTTTTTGGGCTATGCCCGACACAAAAATCGGTTTGATGTGACATGAAGCGAGATGATGAAGACATCTTAAGACAAAAACAATCCTTCATCGTTAGTGATAATTTGACTTCCAATTCCAACGCTTTTCAATCTGATTTGATTTTCTCGATAATTGTTTATGTTTTGAAACAAAATGTTGATTACAAATTATGATTACATTTTATTAATTAATGAAGTGGACTCATTGAGATTCTTTGGAAGATTGTCGTGAAGTTTTTTTCTCTTAAAAATAATTAAAATTCTGATAATTTTAAGGAAATCATTTTTGTATAAAAAGCTAAATCGATATTTGTTCCCATAAAATCAAAATTTCATTTATTTTTCCTTCAAATGATTCTCAAAATGTGCTTTCCATCGAATTTTCAAAAATCTTCTTTAAAATCCTTAAAAAAATTCCACGACGCCATAAAATTAAGCGTTTGATGTGCATCGGAGTTGTAGGAGTTCGATTAGATAAAGCATGAGAATTTATGTTATTTCTCCTTTTATTTATTTATTCTCTCATTCCACTCAACTTCGTGTTGTAATGTGAATTTCTAAATATTCTTTTCCTCCTATGTGTTGCATTTGATAAAATAGCATAACATTTTTCTCTTTGGCCAGAGTTGTATTTAGGACACGTCAAATTAAATGAAAAGAAATTTTAAATTTATTGATTTCTGTTGTGAAATCATTAAATCCTTTCATTGAAATCACCCCAAATTGACTGCGCAATTGAAAATTTTATTCTCTCCCGCTTCGCTCATAAAACGCTCAGCATGGAACATAAACGTCAGAAGATGTTTGTTTTTTTTTATTCTTCGCTGTGAAATTTTCTGATTTGCGCTAGAAATTTATACGCGAAACTGGGTAGATGGGTGGGAGGTGCCAGAGGGTAATGGAATGTATTAGACTAAAGTGCCAAGTAAACAACAACAATTTTTCGTATTAAAAAGAAGCGAAATGAAACAATTTCGAGAAGGATATTTATTGATCAATATTTAGTTCATAAAACATTTTTGAAAATGAAGAATGAAAATAAAGTTTCGCGTGCAACCTTATCAAAAAAACGGAGATTTGAAAAATATCTGAGACTTATGTAGAACTAAATAAAAAAAATTAAAGAAGGAAAAAATCATAACTGACACCAAAATCATCCCGAAGTACTGCCCACGACAGGATTTTTAAAAAGTTTTCTTCTCATCCAGTTTTATTGTATTTTCTTAACAAACAAAACGTGCACCATGAAGAAAAAAGAAATATAAAAAATGCTAGAAAATATGAACAAGAAGAAGAAGAAGAAGAAGATGAACAAAAAATCTTTGGCGAAGTGAAGCAGCTGGAAGTCTCATTTCTGAGAATTCATAGCACATATAATAAATAAATAAAAACTACAAAAATGCATTTTGCCGGGACTATTTGAGGAGGAGTAGAACGAGAAATAGAAAATGAGAGAAATAGCAACATAAATAAAATCCTATTGTAAAAAGTACAGTTGAGACTTTGGGGAATGACGAGAAAATAGATTTTTCGATGGTAGTAACTGCAAAAGAAATGAAATCTTATTGCTTATTGTTATGTCTTCTATATACATTTTTTTCATGGGAGTCTTTGGTCAGTGATGAAGGTTTATGAAGTTTTGCATTAAGTGACGTAAAATATATCGTGACATGGCTCATGAAAGGCTCAAGCATAAAGCTAGTTATTCTAGATAATCCTTAAGCATATTTGTGTGCGTCATAATACAACAATATAAGAATTGCAGGAAACTGAAAGGATTGGAAGTCTCACGCTGTTCCATAATTTCAATCAAGTTATCTTTCAGATATCTACAAAAACCGATCGAATTGATACTTTCATCTTTGAATCACATTTAATAAACATTGATTCATGTTTTTATGTCCTTGAGATATCTAAAAATTAATACAGAAATACCTTTAAGATTGCCCGTGAAAAGACAAGTCGAAATCTACCCTCAAATCCCATAACAATGTAGAAGAGAAATAATTGGTGGCTCAATGTTACACAATCTCATCTTATTCTCCCTCCAACCAAAATATCCACAACATCGTCTTAATAACGCGGAAAAATCCACAAGCCGATATACTCTCAGACCACCGATTATTTTATTTATTCAATACAATGAATTTATTTGTCTTGAGGGCTCTCAACTTAGGAAAAGAATATTTTCTTCTGTTGTTTTTCTTTTTCTTTCTATTGCGCTCGTATATTTTTCTTTTTCATTCTTTTCTCCTTCTGGTGTTTACAACCACCTGTTGAACAGAGATTCTTTTGCTTTTCTTCTCTTGGTATGAACGCTGAAGACACACGCGTATAAAAATTCATGGAATGAAATCTTTATGGTAGAAAAATGTATATAAATGTTGAATGTTCGAGGGAGAAGTGCGAAAGCAGAGAGTTAAGCATTCAGTCGAAGACGATGTTATTATATTAAATTGACAACAAAACATATTTATGTTGTTGCCTTTTCGCGAGCATATTTGGTGAAAGGGATGAGTGGATGTTTGGCGTTAAGAATAACAAATTTACTCCACTCTCGACTTGATATGTGCGATGGAATTTATACAGCGAATTACGCGTCTGGTGAAGGGTGAAAAAGAAGTGTTGACTTTAGGGCTGAGACATTTCGTGTCGTGCTTGAGGGTGGAGGTGGTTGTATGAAATCAGTATTGGCATGAGAAGAAAGCAAACAATTCTTTCTTTTGAGCTAAGAACTCTCAATCGGATATTAAAAAGCAGAGCAGACAAAAAAAATATGTTTTGATAAAGTATTTACACGAAAAGTGTTCTTTCATTTTCTTTTCTTTTCTTCCTTTAACTTCATCGAACATATTGACATCACACAATGTGAAATGAATGGAAAAAGAAAGAAAGAATCTCCTGACAAAGCAGAAAAAAAATGAAAATCTTGTTACATTTATGTTCAGTAAATAAAGTTTGAAGCTTGTCGCAGTTGTCGACGAATTTGTATAATAAAAGTCTCCATCAGCGATAGGATTGTCGAGAATTAATGCAACGCTGGTTTATTTTATTTGGTGGAGGCTTGAGTTAGGGCTTTGAATGTTAACAGTTCTTATTTGTTACAGCCGCTCTTATCGTCAACTTATGTTGGAATGTGAGATATTACGTAAAGTAAAGTCAATGAGAAGCATTGAACAAAATCCATCATCTTAATTGAAATTACTTTAAGTGGACGAAATAAAACGAAAGCAAAAAGCACGTGGATAATACTGAATCTCATGGTAAGTAGAAAGTATTGAAAGAGAAGAAGACTCACTGGTGCGTGCTTTATTTCGATGAATCACCGGAGGGCACTTTTTTGGCAAGGCGCACGCATAATATCACATTAATGTTATTTACTTTATGTCGGAAAAATCCGCTTTTCACTTTGACTTCCTCACGATGATGACGATGATGATGAGAGCGGTTTAGATGTAAGAAGATGGGGAGGAGTGAATGAAGCGGGAATTGAATTTTTTACGTCTACAACTTCCCAGTTGGAAAGATTAAAAAAAGACGTCTAATAAAATGTGAGAAGCTTCATGGTCTGACGTCTTTCTGGGTTTCAGCTAAGTGATCTTTTTCATGCACTTTAATTATGTAAACAAGCTTGAAGTATTTTGAAAGCGACTTTACGGCAGCTCCACTTCTCTCTGGGTCAACATTCTGAATGTGTGCATTAAGAAACATCAACAATACAATAAAAGTTCACAGGAGGAAAATCTGTTTAGACAGCATTTTTCTCTCAGTTTCTTCCTTCTATAGAAAGACGAAGGCATCACATCGACAGTGGCGTTGAGAACTTTTCGTTTTTTCCATTCTTCTAAAAGCGGCACTCGTTTTTGTTTGTTATTCGCGCGCTCCTCAAGCCACAAAATAAATGTAAATTTTATGACTGAATGGAGTGGAAAATATGTTTGCTTCCACGTCTCCCCCGTCTACGCTTAAATGCTTAACGGATGTTTCTATTGTGTATTCGCAGTTGATTTTGGAGGGAGAAAAGATTTTCGCGAAGCTGATAAGCGATGGAACGAAGCAAAAGCCATAATTTACTGATAACATCGCAATCTGTGATCAATTTGTAAAGTCGTTTGTTGTGTCATCAATTTAATCACCTGATTACATTACTTCATCATTTGTCTCTCACTTCTTTCTCTGTTTCTCTTTTAAATCGCTGGATAACGGAGGGTGAAGAAAATCGACATGAAAATCGAAGTTGAATCCCCTCAATTGAAAAGGGAATCTTCCCTCGAAGGGAAATGATTGTTGGGGATTTGATTTCATGTAATTAATCAATTTGCTATTATGCTGAAATATCAATCTTTGTATATTACATCATTGACAACTTGTTGTGATTCAAATTCTATCTGTAATTGTGATAAAATGGGAATTTCATTGACTCCGACATTGTAACGAAAGAAAGAAAAATGTTCTTGCTTTTATCATCTTCCTTCGTAGTGCTTTAGTCATGCGAAGCACAATCGAACAAGTAGAAGAATTCATTTAATCTTCTTTAATTTACTTAACTGATCTTTGCTTACTCATACTTGTGAAAGGGATGATTACAATTGTAGGTCAATGGGAGATTTAGGAATGATGAAAGAAAAGAAAGGCAAAAGACGGAAAGAAATTCTTTGACTTTTCTAAAAATAAACTTTCGGAAAATGTTGTTCTTTAAAAACTGCTAACCATAATAATATTTTATTTTTATTACATTGTTTTAAATTCTATTCTTCTGAACTTTCACGAACTCTTAACCTACCTTGAAACTTTCTTGTTGTGCTCTTCAATTTCTTTTTCACAAAATACAATTTAAATTTCAATCAAAAATCAAAAATTTTCACACTGTATGAAGTTAATACCTTTAGGAATTTTTATTCGATCCTAAATTCTCACTAACCCCATTCAACTACACGACAAAAGTTATTTTTTTCATCAAAGTTAAAGTCTCCCCTTTTGGTTTCCACGTTGATTTTTTGAGGGAAAAATTTCTTCACATTCCGCGGTTCTAATGTTCGCAGCACAAAATTACACGTTAAACTAACAACTCGATGAAAAAGCGGAACATGACTTGAGCATTGCCCGAGTACTGATTTTTATGCCTCCAAAGCAACGAGGGGAAAACTATTTTTCAACTTTTCATAGTCGATGTTTGTTTATTCTCAACGAGTGTGGAGGGAGAAGAAAGTTGTTTAGAGACAGGGTGACTATTAAAATATAATAAAAATTTAATAGAATTTTTAAAAGAAATCATAAATTTCTGATGTGATTTCATATCACTTTAAACTTCGGCAATTTTTCTATCTTTATATGCTTGCAAGTAACAATCAGCTAATAAATATTTCCGCGAGTTGTTATTAAACTGCTACTCTCTTTCTCCCTTTATTTTTCGTTGTTTATAAGCCTTAATCGTTTAAAAGTAAGCTCGTTTCTGTTATATCCTGAAAACAAACGATTTTTCCATGGAAAATCATTCGAAATATAACAGTGCAGAGGTTTTAGAGAGTCCGGGAAAAATAACTCTCCTGTGTGTTATATTTCACATGATTTTTCAAGTCATTTTATTTTCATTTACCTCTCCGTCCACTGGTTTCAGTGAAGCGGGAAATAGAACAAACAACAAAGTAAAAAAAATATCGCTGATGGCCGGCAATTGGCAAATAAAAATCATCACGAGGGATGATGATTGGATTGTAAACTGAACGTGTTGGTCTTCATTTCCCCCACATATGTTCTCGCCGTCACATCTGATGTTCATTTCGCTTATCGCCTTTTTCCATGTTGCGGAAAAAATCGTTTTGAATGCTCGTAAGTTTGGATAAAAATAGGGTAGAGGGGGTGGAGTGGAAATGTTTAGCACCTATTAATTGCTTTTGCCGTTCACAGTAAATGTTCATGATAAACGAAACAAATTTCAACACTGCAATATCGTGCAGCTAATGAACGAGCGAGTAATGAAATGATATTCACTGTAAATTATTGCTTAATTTGTTACGTGGGGGTGTAAAAATATTTCAATCAAATCCTCTGTTTGTGCGACAAAAGCAAATCGAATTTTTTTCTTTCCACCGTATAATAACGACATTAAACAAAATAATTTCTTAACAAAATGAAGCAATTTAAAAGTTGCGTCAATGTTTTTTTGTAAACATTTTCATCCACTGCTTACTTTCATTTTCATCTGATAAAGAGATTTTCTCGTAACAGAGAGGTGGCAAACTGTAAATGAAGCACAGTTTATTAGTTTTGATGTGCCGTAATTGCTCGCAACATTTTGTAATGGAGTGAGAAAGATTTCTAGCTCTATCTCCAACTCCCCGACTTGCGGATTCATGAGAATGGAAAATTAGGTAGTTGAAAGTGTGAAATTGGATTTGAGAAGGGTTTGTCTCGATGTATGTGTTTATTATTTATAGAAACCCATCGAGTTGGGAAATCAATTGTGATAAAAGAGCGTTCTACGCTCCATGACATGATTCCGTTTCTTCTCGCCCTCTATTTTCATCTCACCCCTCATTTCTTTTGATGGAAAGCTGTATAAATGTTACAACAAACTACTAATCTCCTACCAGCGTAAGTACAAGCGATTTTCCGATAAATTTATTACCCCATATCACCTCATTTGTATCAACAAAGCTGTGAAATGTGGGAGTTCTGATGCTATGCTAAATGTTCATATTCACGTTGGCGATAGGAATCATTACAAGTTCCCAACCTCTAGCAAACTTTTTCCGCGGTTCACATGAGAATAACCGCAGAATAATTTATGGCGTGTAAAAGGCAATTAAATTTAATGCACAGCGAACAATGTTGGCAATGAACAAAAATTATTTATGTTGATGTTGTTGCCTTGTGTGAAAGCAATTGCCTCAAATGTTTATTGAGATTTGCTGAAATGATTATCTCGTTGAATTGTTTTTTTGTTTGTTAGATTTTGTTTTAGTTTTCTACAAATTCCAAAAAAGACGCCACAGGAATTTCAAGTGGATCATATTATAATTCTCCATCATAATTTTATATGCTTTAGAAAAGAAACATCAATTAGATTCATTCATTTAAAGAAATTTGACTTTAACAGTCTACAATTTTGATTTAAATTTTAAATACTTTGAGCATGCGATGCCCTTTTTTTCAACAACACATAAAAAAATTAAATGACGCTGGTTAACAATAGTTGAAATAGAATGAAGAAGTTTCAAACGCCGCGGCTCAAACTTCCATACATGAAAAGCTTCGTGAGTGTTTAAATGAAGTCACGCGAAAATAATTTTTGTTTTACTTGAGACAATGATTGAAATTCATTGAAAGCAGATCACGATTACACGCTAGCTTTGAGTTGATGATTTGACATGTTCAAGGATTCTTTTATTCTTCTGAAAGATGTCTTAAAAACGAACAAAGTTTCCAATCGTAAAAGACAGAAAAAAATCGTAAAAAGTCACCAAAACCCGTTCTTCAATAAAAGCGGGGAAAGTAAATGTTCATCCATAAACTGACGATGTGTCACTTTTCATAATGCCATCATGATTACACAAGAGAGGGCGGCAGACACGGAAATGAATGTTGATGGTTGTTGAAGTAAAGTTGAAGGTGAAGTTTTTCCAAACGCGGACCATAAAAGTCTTTCTCGCTAAGCTAAACGAATCTGTTTGCTCGTGAAACTATAAAAAATCATAACGATGAGCACGGAAAACTCTTTCGCCTTTTTTATCGAGAAAGGTGCCCACTTAAGTAACCAACGAAGAAAATTTTGTTTGAATATTTAAAAGCGCGACAGAGTGTATGCAAAAAAGTGTAAAAAAAACTTTTACGATCATTTCTTTCACTTTTACGTATCAGTTTTAGCCAGAAAAGCTTTAACAAGATAAGAAAACAAGATTTTACGATGATCTGTATATTTTATTCCTGTTGGCTCTTACAAAGAACCGCTCACTAGCTGAAAGCATTTTGAAAACTATAAAAATTCATTTGCGTTTGTCGAATTGCCTCATAAAAACCTCTTTGAAGAGAATGGAGAAACTGCAATCATTTGCAGGCGAAAAACTTTAGTTGGCACGACATAAAATCGCGTCCCAACTGATGCGCTATAAAGCTCCCGAATAAAAACACCTTTTGGTTGCCTCAAACTTTACGCCTGCTTATCCATCGTTCGCAATGTTGAAGGAGGGGACCATAAATGAATTTAATATGCGTAATTTCATCATTTTTATGAGATGAGGCGAACAGTGAAGTTCATTTATTATGTTAATGCTAAAGAAATATGTTTATTAAATTCATAATTTTCTTTGCATTGCCCATACTCTGGTTCTTACTTAATTTCAACGTTTTCTTAAGTCCTATGGAAAAAAATCTTTTTGATTCCTTTGCAACGTGTTTAAAGAAAGAAAAATTTAATGATTTCTTTTTATGCTACCGTGTTAAGTAAACAAATCGTAAGAGATGCTTTGAGATACGAGAATCAGAGGAAAAAAATGATGTTGTTTAATATCGCCCAGTGAGTGTTTGGAACTGGAAGAAATAATCATTTGAATTGATGTTGATAATCATCACGATTTAATGTGTCAAAAAGTTTAATGTTGCGATACTTATGTAATGATTTATGACATGTTTGCTTACATATAAATGAAACTAACTTTCACATTTCTAACTGGGATCGATTTTTTTCCTTGTATCAAACCGACATCTCAAGCTAATTGATTTTTAAAATGCCCATCATTGAAATTTAAAACGATTTTTGTACCAAGAGAATTTTTGCACATGTTTCATCTCAACGGAGAGTCAAGAATCGGCCTTTTAAACAAGATAATAAAAACGAAAAAGACTCTTAAGTGCAGCACCATTGAAACTGGTGACATAAATCACATGATTCAACAAACTTCCGTCTCAAACTTCTTTTCAAAGAAATCGCCCCCCGAGGAATATTTAGTACTAAATATTGGAACCACATGTGAGAAACTTCACTTGATGTCACTTCAAAAGAATCAAAATGACGAAGAGAAATTGCAAATATTATTCAGAATAGAAAATTTGAACATTACGCAACCATTCAAACTAAATGGAAAATGTTTTTCTGCTTTCTTCGTTCAATGTTCAATTAGAATCCAAAATGTCTTCTATCTTCTGTAAAAGATTCTTGAACTTTCATGCCAAGTATTCTTTGTGAAAGAAGTTAGATGAAAAACGACAAGAAAACTAATTTGCAGTAATTCTAATTAAATCAAATATTTGCATAACAAGAAACTATACAAAGTTATTTGTTGATGGAGCAGCTTCGAATGTTAACTTTGTTAATGAAATTTCAACAACTTTCGCTTTCTGGTTTCTCGGTTTTCGTACACATGTGTACACTCTCAGATGGACTATCCACTCAAACCCCTCACCTCAGTTCTCACCCTTCAGCATCTTCAGCAAACATTTCTAGTCCCATTGGAAAATCTAAAAAAAAATCTTTCTTTTTCTTTCTAGCACAAAACGTAAAATGTTTTATGTTAGATGGAGAATTTTGCTGAATATTTCAAAAGTTGTTTGTGTTTGGCATTTTCCACATACTTTTCGGAGGGTAATATGATGTATAAATTTTCAGGAAAATATACACAGTTGGCCCGTCGCTTTTCACATATATACATACATTTGCTCGCCTTTTACTTAAGTTGAAGAAAAACCAATATGAAAATGAGGAAAATCCTGGGCAAAGTGAATTTGATAGTTTTCAAATGCCGGGGACTTGGGACTTTATATTCACATTTCACATGAAGACAAGCTCGTGTTGAATTATTTTCTCTTCCTAACGATATTGGTTTAATTACACAAAAACTTTTACCAAAACGAGCAGAATCCACTTTGACAAAATTGTGAACTCGAAATATCTAGAATTTCATCTACATAGTACAAGTAAAATTTGCGGGGGAGGAGAAGAAAATCTACGCAGTTAAATGTCGACAAAACTCACAAAACTATATAGTATATACATCGTTATCATAGTTTAAATTCCCTTCCAACTTTGTGTTCTTCTATATCGCACATGTACGTCTCTGCCATACATCTCATTCAAATGCCCTCCAACCCACTTTTTACCGACCCTCGCTTTTCATTCACCACCTCACACTCCTTCGGTCCGCATATATAGCTTTTGTAAATTTTACCATTTTAAATATCCACGCATGTTTTCCTTTCTCTTATAGATGGATGCCAGAGAAAGAAAAAAAAATATCGTCAGAGAATGTGTGTAGATGTGAAAGTTTTGCCTCGGTGCCTTCATCTACCCCCTACCATCATTTTATTCATCCACCACCCTCCCAGATCGCCTCACTTTCGAATGGGGTTTTCATGTCCTTCAGAAAATGGGATTTAATATGTATACATATAGTTTTTCACGTATGTGGGGGAGAAAATTTTACAACAGCAATAGTAGCAGCAGCAGCAGCAGTAGCTCTGAAAACATAAAAAACGGAAAAGAGGCGATGAAGAAAATTTCTGTAAAATCTCTTCTCACACACAATCAACGATTGAAGCAACGTTGGAGTACACAGAGAAGGCAGTTGGCCAGTTTGGATACCAATACAAATGTACACGGAAAATTGGAAATTCTCTGGCCATAAAAGATGTCGAATAACAAAAACAAGAATTTTCCTTTCACTTTTCAATATACAATTCCTCTTCTCATTCTGCTCACATCTCTGCTTCCATCTCGGCCCCTTTTGTCCAATTCTCCAATTCACATAGAACCATCATCTAATGTTGAATTTTACTTTCACTTTAATGTCGAATATTGGAATGGGTTATGTTGGGAGCTTCATTTTCAATTTGGTATGAGGGAGAACGGAACGAATGAGGGAAAGTGCCGGCCAAAAATATCTACATAAAAAAGCGAAGTTCGAAAAAATTTCTGCCGGCCCTTGCCATAAAATAAGCATGTACCATCTCTCATTCCACCCCCAAAATCGCCCAAATTTCAACTACCCCTAAACAACGAAAGTCCACACAAATTTCTCATGCTGCTGTTGCTGTTTTTTTATCTTTCTTCTCTCGTGCGTTCCAGAGATGGACGTCGGAGAGAAAGTTGTTTCGTGTCTCTGGAGATTTCAAAGTCGACATCCCCCTCGAGTCGAGAGTTTTAAAGGCTTTTAACACACACAAATGTACGAACTACCCCTTTCACTTTCTCTGTTTGCTGCTTTACATTAATTTTCAAGCGTTTTTTTCTTTTTTCTTCCTTCTCTTATATCAAGCGGTGTGTTGGCGAAAAGCAACGAGAAAAATGAGTTTTCTGTATGGACTCGAGCAGCAAAAAAAAAGGAAAAAAAGTTCTTTATGAAGAAAGGCGCAGAAACGCTCGGTAAACAGAAGAAGAGAAGAAAAAAAATTATACATAAAAAATGGACCGTCGAGTGAAAATTATTCGTGTCACCCCTTTCGCATTTTTATTCAGTCTCACACTCCTATTGCTGGTTAGAAGATAGAAGATGAAGTCGACCACCCCTTCTTTACAATCATCGTCCGAAAACGCGTTTTTTTCTCCTCTTCTCTTCCATCTAACTGATTCCGAATTTATACTTTAGCAAAAAAAGAAAAAGAACTTTTTTTCCCTATTTTCTGTCGCCCACCACCTTCAAACACATTGCTTTATTTTCACTCCAGTTGCTGTGAAAAAGTAAAAAAAAAAATTGCGGGGGAATGATGCACGGACCGTCAACTCGCTTCTTCTTTTTAGACGAGGCTTTGTAAGAGAGATTTTCTTCTTTTCCCATCGTCTTTAATTTTTTTGTTTTTGGACGTTGTCAGCTTTCTTTATTTTCTAAAAGGGTTTCAATTGTTTCCAGCAAATGACTCAATGGGACTATTCAGTGAACGCAAGCAAGCGGCAAAAAATAAAGAGACAAGAATGATTAAGAACGAATCTTAATGGAAATTTGATAAAAAAAATTAAAAACTTTTCAAGGAGAGAGTTGTTGCGTGGGCGGAGAAAAGTGAATGAAAGTGACAATTTTTTGTTGGATGAAAATTTCTTGATAATGTAATGACTCGTTAGTAGCTATTGATATATCAAAGTTTAATCATTAAATGTCAAGGAATTTTTGACAAACTGTCAGGAAATGTTTCGCATGGTTTCATAAATGTTCTGCCATCTCAAACGTCCATTGGTTTTATTTTATTTTTTATTTTGTTTCAAATACATTTGATAATTTCATCTAATGTTAGCTACGTTCCTTACAGCTTCTATTAAACTTGAAGCTCTCCACTTCTTATCACTGTCATTTATCATTTCTTTCTTCATTTCTCGTTTAAACATCTCAAACCCCTTTAATTTAACTCTTCGTTTACCCCCACCATTTCAGCCTCCGGATGTCCATAAATTTCACGAATGTCCACATGAAAATTTCCATTTCACATAAATTTCACAACCGACAACGGCTTGAAGATACAGAAGAGAACTTAGGGGAGCATTGCCTTTTGATGCTGATTATTTTCCTTGACGACCCTCACAAATGCTTAGAGATTTTTAACTAAGTGAGAGAGTGAAAGTAAGGGAGAGAATGTATTTTAATTTTTTGATAAGGAAAATGCGAAACGAGTAGAGGCTGAACAAGAGGAAACCATAAAAAGCCATCAAACTGGCTACGATTTTCATTTAATTAAATTTCATTTATCATTTTATAGTTGAGTATGCAAAAAAGGGTTAGATAAAGTCCAGAGGGAGATTGCGTCAATGATGGAATGAGAATGAGAGAAGAAGGGGACAAGGCAGTTTTAAGAAGAAAAATGTTTCAAGATGAACGAGCAGATTACTGTAGAGAAACGAAGTTGGAATTAGTCTCGGGAAATCTTGTGGAAAAAGGATTACAAGAAAATCCAATTGAGTCATGATATTATGGCCAATTTGGATCCGATACTGATGAAGGCTTGCGGGAAAACTTTTACTTGAATAAGAAAGAAAATTTTAATAAATTAACCATCCTTAATCATGCATGAATTTTAATGCCCTTGTCTTGTGTTGTGTTGTTTCAGGAATATTTAACTTATACTCAAGCCAGTGATAAAAGTTTCAATTTAAAGAATATTGATGCTTCTACCGGACACGTGAGTATACTTTCTTCCTTCTGTCATGCCTTTCGGATATTTTTCAATCTTCAATTGGACCAACTCTATCGACCCACACACAAAACCCTTTCTCGCATTTTAATTAATTGAGCTTCAGAGTCAGCTTGTGTTCTCCCTTCCTTCCTTCCTTCCTTTCTTTCTTTCGGTGTTTTTTTTTCTCTATTATTACGTGTCGATTTTCTTAAAAAATTATACAATTTCCCGCAGCATTTTGGAGCTTAATTGATGCACGTGGATGTTGATGATCGGACAAAAGTATCGTTGGGTAAAAAAAATAAAATAAAATATAAAAAAATGAAGAATATTAATTAGTTCTAGTAGAATGGTTCGAAGGATGGAAAATTAATTGAAAAACATTTCTCCAAGCCATCGTACAAACACTCGCAGAGTTTATCTTCATTTTCAAGCATTTGAACGCGCTTGGTTTGCTTGGTCCAGTGTAAACATTTACAGTATCCATCTCCATCTTTCTCGTTCAACCCTTTTCGCTTTCGCTAGGATCGCATTTTTTATTTTATTTTCATTTTTTACGTAGCGAGAAACTTTGTATGCTTTGTTTCAACGTAATTAATAATTATTTTTCATCAAAGCGCTGGTAACAGTGGAATGGTTGGGGAGGTTGAGATGTGCTTCTCATTAATTTTCAATGCCTTATGCCTCCTTCTATTTCTCTTTGCCGGACATAAGCCTACAACTCTTTACAATATATAACACAGCTGAACCCGAACATTTTATTCTCTCCCGTCCACCCCCACCTACAACAACTTCCGAAATATCCGACTAAAGCCAAATTGAAAAATCTTCTTGCGCTTGCAAACAGAAGCAATTTTCATTTTTCGTAAAATAAAAAAAACTTTCTCATCTCGTTCTCATACGAGTAACGCATCTGATGCGTAAGCCGTAATAAAATATTGAAAAGGAAAACGCTGGAAATATTTATGACGGTTTGTGCGAAATAAGTTACAGAAACAAGAAGGGCAATCGTAATTTGCAGTAACTTTTAAAATAAATTTTCTAGCTTTCGATCGCCTCCAATGCATATCGAACGAGCTTGAAATAGTAAAGAGCGAATAAAGTTTCGTCGGTTCGCATCTTGAATATGGAAGTTCAATTTGTGAAATAATCAAAAGACTGCTTTCAATATTTCGCTGAATGTTGCCAATAGTTCAGCTTTTTTTTTTCTCTCTTCTTATTCATCTAACAAACGTATAAAAAAAGAAGGACAAACAGGTCACAAAGAAAATTTCATCTCCAACAGAAATCTTCGACTAAACTCAGCACATATATTTGCATAACATGTTGAGGATGTTAATTTATTTTTTATGTTTATATGCTTGAAACATAAAAAATAATAATAATAATAATGATTTGTCCAGCCGCTTGCTATATCGTATGTAGATGCTAAACGCGGGGGTGGAGATTTTTTTTTCATCTGAAATGTCCAGGCAAACTCTACACACGCTCACACACACGCAACCGAATATACTTTTCATTTTTTTATACCGAGTAACAAAAATAAAAAGCAAGCAAATCCTTGTGAATGTTGCCCGATTTTCTCAACTCACCAACGGATATTTCCTTTGATATGAATATGTAAATTTTCCATCGGACCATTTCTTTCATGTGAAGGCTAAATCGATTTATTTCTCTCACCCTCTTCACTTTCTCTTCTTTCACCCAACGCAACCGGGCAGAATTCTTGTCCAAATATTTATTGTTTGACGATGCTTTGCATATATTTTCTCTTGCCTTACATTGTGTACCTCCAACGATGTCCGTCTTTGTTGGAACGAAACCTGACGATAAATGCTGGGGCTTTCATCATTTTTTTTTCTTTACTGAAGGTAGCGTATTTAGGTTTATGTATAGTGACTCAAAAGATTGAATATTTAGATGAAAATCTTTTACACTGTTCATATGCCATGCAAAGAAGTAAATTCATCTTCTTCATCTTTAAATTCTACTGAATCTTCTGACGTCATTTAAAAATAAAAAGTCTTTCATAGCAACTCGATATAAGCATGGTCACGATTCAAAAACTTTCTTATTCAGTCTTCTTTTCAACCACCCTTTCATTTCTTTTCCATACATTTTTTTTTCTTGTTATATGTCCAGTTCAAAGAAAAACTTTTTCCAATTATTTTTTTTCAAACGGATGTTTTTCCGCCCCCGCTTTGAAATCTTTGAAATTAAATAAATATGCGTACATGGAAATTCGCTGCTGTGCTGTATCGTAAAAAAGGGATGAAAAATAAACAACGGAGAAAAGAGAGCGATGAAGTAAAGAATTTCGTTCGTTCGTTTTTTTTTTCTTTCTTGCTGAAGAGAAATTGTAAGTGCGTGAAGTGCTTACTGGTAAATGTGAGATTGTGTTAGAAAATACATGCTTTGAGTGTCCAGCAAGATCGATAATGTAAAATAAGTAAAAAATTTCCACCCTCGTTGCTCGTCCTTTCTTTCAACTAAGAGATGGAAGTTTACGGCATGAAATAAATTGATATGAAAGAAATTCACGTTCAGCGAGATAACTCAATTTCGATGTTAGACATCAGTCAGTGTAAAAATAAATTTACTGATATCATTTTAAGACAAATGATCGGATTCCCTTTTTTAACTTGCCTGAAAAGTTTTGAGAGATTTTAAAACAATTAAAAGGTTGAAACAAAAAGTTAATTTTCTTGCATTATTTATTTCACTTCAATAATTTATCACATTTTTATTTTGTTGGCGACTTCAATGCATTCATCGAGTACGTTACGAAGTTTGATTTTCGACTTCTCAAATGGAATGATTTGTTTAATGATAATTGGGTAACTCATAAGTCTTGTTTGACCTTTGAAATCATGAGTAAAGATTAAATCCAATTCCATTCTATTAGCAGCATCATCACCTTCTTCTGCCGGTATGAGGATGTTAATGTTTCTGTCGAAATTCTCGATTTTCACTATTCGTGTTATGACGCCAGATGCTGAATGTCGACAGAAGGTGATTTTAAATGTTGTAGCTGCAAGCATTTTCGAGAGTTGAATTATTATCTGAATAAACCCACTACAGAGTGGTTGATTTGTTATTTTACACAAAATATTATTGGCTGGCAGTTCAGATGGGAAATTCTGATGAAATTTAATAACAGCCTCCCCGGCATTAAAATTCTGATCGGCAGAAATGTTTTGTAAAAATATTCGTAAATTTTCTTTCTCTTTGATTTCCTGTTCGATCGAAAGTAAATTTCTTTCTTCACTGTCAAAAAATCTTACGACACTGGGAATTGATTCGATATCAGAATCTACAAGAATCTCAAATTCTTTTTCTTCTTCATGCTTCGCAATTCTTAATTTAATTGGCACTTGATAAAATAAACGATTATGGCAAATGGCGATTAAGAAATCAAATTCAGAAACAACTGTGAAGCAAACGATTCCTTTAAGATTAACACATTGAACTGTTGGCTCGAACGATGATCGAAAATCCATAAAAACAATTTTCTCGAGATTTGAATAAATAAAGTAATTTTTATAAAACCGGAAACACTGAACTTCTCCTTCAAGATAAATTTCTTTCTTCATTATCATTTGGTTGATGACAGAAAAATAGAAAACTGTGAGAATTGAAAGTTTGTCAAGGATGAAAAGATATTCGCCATTGAATTTCACATCAAGAATGCAGTTTCTTGCCGATGTTATATTTTCAATTGAATATCCTTCGATTGCTCCTTCTTGAAAACTATTCTTGTATTTGATCCACATTAGTTTGTCATCAATTGCAATAAGTAGAATTTCATGAATCGATTCATTTTGAAGATCACAAGCAAGAAACTCAGTAAAAAATTTCCTAGCTTTGTTAGAAAATGGATTTTGAATCATTTCTACAACGAAATGTTCGTTATCTCTTGATCCATCTACTGTTATAGAGCCTTTTGGAAAACTAAGATCAAATTCACAACAGGAACATTTCGAGTCTTGTTCGCTTTCAAATGTTGAGAAAAGTTTCAATTTGAAATTGATGTCGATCTGCTCTAAAACAACATAACAACTTGAGTTAAAACATTCAAAAAATTTGACATTTGAATGACCAGGCAATTCATGAATTCTTCGAAATGACCGGAACATGAAAATCTTTTTATCTTTGGTGACCAGGAACGAGTTTCTTTTATCTTTAACGACTTGTGAACCTAAAAATTGAAATAAAAAATTGACATAAACACCTTTCAATATTTTATTGCTTAAAACCTTACCAATAATTCCTTTCAATCTCGCTAAACCTAAATATTTAACTGTAGGACAATCACTCTCGTTACTGATGGAAAGCTTAATGTTGATAATTTCTTCGTGACTAAATATTATTAAAATCCCTTTGGAGTCAGAAAATACTGAGAAGCAATCAAAAGCCACAATGAATGGATCCTTTTTATCAAATATGTTCTGATCTAGCTCCTCTAAGCATTGCCATTGGTGAGTCTTAAAGGATTTGGACATTAATGGAATTATTTTTATTTTTTTAATCTTCCTTACCATTGCAATGTTTTCCCGCCAATAATTTCTTGAAAATATATTCTAAAGATTGTTTCTGAAAAGTCCTGCTCGACACTTAAACTTTGTAAATTACACTTGAATATTTTTTATTAGCACGAATTAAAATTTTTAAACTTCATGCTTTATTTGTTGGTAGCTATAAAATAATAATTTTTCTGGGATAACAAAAAAATAAATTATTGAAAAGTTGCAAAAAAAGCGCTTTCTCGACTCAACATTCCGGTCACATGAATTGTCCGGGATACATTTTTTCACTGAATGCACCAGAATTTTTCAGTAAATACATCGAAATAAAATTTGGCAGAATTCCTAACCCTTCGACCGAATTCAATTTCATAAAAAAAATATCAATTTACTCGTGTTTCGGAAAAGAATTAACAAGGAAACCGCGTGAACATTATCACAAGTGAAACATTTAGAGAGATATTGTTATCAACGGCTGACTTAAAAATACGAAATTGCTTTGAATTACCGATTTAAACATGTACAGTTCGTCTCAATCGCAATTGACATTTAAGGATGAGATCGATTTAATATCACAGCCAAATGACTTCTCTCAGTTAAATTTTAATGATTTCACACTACCAAGTCAGACACAAGCTTCCCAATCGGATCACTTTGGCAGTCAGGTAAGGCTAATGTAAAATGTTATCTCAAATTAAATTTTTCGTGGAAATTCGATGACGCATAAAAGCTTTGGAATCATTGACTTGTTCGTTTGCCTTCTCTTTTCCCTTAATCGTTATCAACGACGAAATAGCCACGTTAATCGCATTTTTTTCCTTTGTTTTCTTTTTATTTCAAGCTCAATGGGTTCGAAAAGTTAGAATCGCAAACAATTCTTAGCAGTAAAATCAGCGGCATTACTTCTGGCATCAATGATTTGCAATTTGCCGAAGAGGAAGATGACGATTTGTTATCTTCAAAGGAGCTAGCAGCTCACTGTTGTCGATATTGTGGCATCAGTGATGCATCGACCGTTGTTATGTGCAACATTTGCAAGAAATGGTTTTGCAACTCACGAGGTGGAACTTCCGGGTCGCACATTGTTCATCATTTAGTTCGTGCAAAGCACCGTGAGGTTACATTGCATGGCGATGGTCCTCTCGGTGAAACTGTTTTGGAATGTTATAGCTGCGGTATTCGAAATGTTTTTTTATTGGGATTTATCCCAGCAAAAGCTGATTCGGTTGTCGTCTTACTTTGCCGGTAAGTTTTTTATTTTATTTCTTCATTATTAAGTTATTTACATATATAAATTTATTCATTCAGTCAACCATGTGCAGCACAAAATTCATTGAAGGACATGAATTGGGATCAAGAACAATGGAAACCTTTAATATCTGATCGTTGCTTCTTACCGTGGCTGGTGAAGATTCCCACAGAGCAAGAGCAACTGAGAGCTCGACAAATAAACGCTGCAACAATCAACAAGCTGGAAGAATTGTGGAAGGAAAATGTTGAAGCTTCGATATCTGATTTAGAGAAGCCAGTAAGATTTCTTTTAAATGTTATGAAAGAAATAATTAAAAATATATTTTTCAGGGAATCGACAAAGAACCTTCACAAGTTCAACTTCGTTATGATGACGGTTACCAGTACCAGAATATCTTCGGGCCTTTAGTGAAACTTGAAGCTGATTATGATAAGCGATTGAAAGAGTCGCAAAGACAAGAAAACATCGAAGTCCGATGGGACACCGGCTTAAATAAGAAAACTATCGCTTATTTCACTCTGGCGAAAATTGATTCTGACATGAAATTGATGCACGGTGATGAGATGCGATTGCGTTATGTTGGAGAACTTCATGAGCCATGGGCTTCTGTTGGTCATGTCATTAAAGTTCCAGATAACTTTGGTGAAGATGTCGGCTTAGAACTCAAACACAGTTCGAATCCTCCAACCAAATGTTCATCAAACTTCTTTGTTGAATTCATCTGGAAAGGCACGAGCTTCGATCGAATGCAACAAGCTTTAAGGAAATTTGCTGTTGATGAAAATTCCATGTCGAACTTCATTTATTCGCGATTGTTGGGACATTCAAGAGCTGACGATGTCACTTTTCGAATCAGCAATCCACCGAAACATTTTTCAGCTCCAAATCTTCCTGATTTGAATCGATCACAAATTTACGCAGTGAAACATGCGATTCAACGTCCCTTGAGCTTGATTCAGGGACCGCCAGGTAAATTAAAATCTTTTTTAGCTTTGCTGACTTCCTAACAAACAAATTAAATTTAAAGGAACTGGAAAAACTGTGACAAGTGCAACGATTGTCTATCAATTAGTTCGCCTAAACGGTGGCCCTGTGCTGGTTTGTGCACCATCAAACACAGCTGTGGATCAATTGACAGAAAAAATTCACAAAACAAATTTAAAAGTTATTCGAGTTTGTGCAAAATCTCGTGAAGCAATCGATTCGCCGGTCAGCTTTCTAGCCTTGCACAATCAAATACGAAACATGGACATGTCAAGTGAATTAAAGAAACTTCAACAACTTAAAGATGAAACTGGTGAATTGTCATCGGGTGATGAGAAGCGTTATCGAATGTTGAAGAAACAAGCGGAAAAAGAGTTGCTGGATGCTGCTGATGTTATTTGTTGTACTTGTGTCGGCGCTGGTGATCTTCGATTGTTACGAATTAAATTCAATTCAATTTTAATTGATGAATCGATGCAAAGTTCGGAGCCTGAAGCGATCATTCCGGTTGTTCGTGGAGCACGTCAACTCATTCTTGTTGGTGATCATTGTCAGCTTGGTGAGAATCAATTTTAATTAATTTTAATTTAGAAAAGTTTTCTGAAATATTTTTATCAACTTTAGGTCCAGTTGTGATGTGCAAGAAAGCAGCTAAAGCCGGTTTATCGCAGTCACTTTTCGAGCGTCTTGTTGTGCTCGGCATCAGACCATTTCGCCTTGAAGTTCAATATCGAATGCATCCAGAATTGTCACAGTTTCCATCGAACTTCTTCTACGAAGGTTCATTGCAAAATGGCGTTTGTGCTGAAGAAAGAAAATTGAAAATTGACTTTCCATGGCCATCTCCTGAATGTCCAATGTTCTTCTTAGTCACACAGGGAAGCGAAGAAATCGCTGGAAGTGGAACTTCATATTTGAATCGAACCGAAGCAGCGAATGTCGAGAAGATTGCAACACGTTTCCTTAAATCTGGCTTACGACCGGAACAAATTGGAGTCATTACACCTTATGAAGGTCAACGAGCTTATCTCGTTCAATACATGCAATATCAGGGAAGTTTACACAACAAATTGTACCAGGAAATTGAAATTGCTTCAGTTGACGCCTTCCAAGGTCGTGAGAAAGACATCATCATCATGTCGTGTGTTCGTTCCAATGAACATCAAGGAATCGGCTTTTTAAATGACCCACGACGATTAAATGTCGCTTTGACACGAGCCAAATATGGAATAATAATCGTTGGAAATCCAAAAGTTCTCAGCAAACAACAACTTTGGAATAATTTGCTGAACTTTTACAAGGAGAAGAAAGTTCTGGTTGAAGGAAGTTTAAATAATTTAAAGGAGTCGATGATTCAATTCGCAAAGCCGAAGAAGATTGTAAATACTTTCAATCCTGGTCAACATTTCATGTCAAACACAATGTACGATGCAAGAGAAGCAATGGGCGGACAAAACCAAGCACAAAACTTTTATGGGGGTGGCGTTGGAATGCAGCAACAACATAATCAAGGATGGAATGGCGGTAATCAAGGCATGGATGTGTTTCGAGCTCACGATCCGATTTCTTATATTTCGCAAGACCATCGAAGCGGACAAGGAATGGTTCCAGTTGGAATGTTCATGAATATGAACATGAATAACATCCCGCCACGCTTCTACCAACAACAGCAGCAAAATGTCATTCAGCAAGCTGCGAAACAATCGCGAACTAACAACAGAAAAATGCCACAAGCTGGTGGATCGTCGCAACAAGGAATGAATCGAAATAGTCAACAATTTCGTGGTCGTAGCAGTCAACCAGGGCCATTGACGCAAGGCGGAATGAGTCAAATGATGAGCCAACCGGGCTTTTCACTCAGTCAACAACCAGATTTCTCTCAAGATTTCGCACCTGGCGATTACGCTGTCGGTGGACAATCACAAGGCGACGGTTTACTGTCGCAAGACTTTACAAACAGCCAAGGTCCGGACAAGTTTTATAGCAACTTTCATTCCGGAAATAACTTTTGATGAACGATCGTCGGAATATATTTTTGCTATTTGAAATGAATTAAATGCAACAACTTTCCTAATTAATGGATCAATTTGAACAGCCAGAGCCATTGATGACATGAAATATCCATGCGATATGTAAAACGTGCGAAAACTGTTAAAAGTGTTCTTTCGGGATTTGGAAATGAATGAAAAACAAGCAAAAATCTTTAAAAAATCATTGAAATCTTTTGTGATGAAAAATGTCATCCCGGAAATAAAATCAAAGAAAAAACACGATGAAAACCAACAATAAAAAGAAAACATTTGTAGATGAGAAGATTTTTAAAAGAAAAAATCATGTCGATTGCATAAGAAAATGAATAAATCGGTGATGAGAGTTTGGAAGGCGACAACTTCAACGAACCATGAACCATCCGACGTCAAGCTACTGGAAGAGCTCTGAGACTGTTTGTGATGAATATGAAAAGGTGTAAAAGCATCTTATGCGATCGATAAAGCAAAGAACGAAGAAAAATTTTCCATCCAAAAAACCAAACAAAATTTAAATTTGTTAACAAAAAATTTAATTTTTCTTCTCGTTCTTCTTCTAGAAAACTTTTTTTTTATTTCTTTGGCATTAAAATTGCTTTCTTTATTTTTATTTTTTTTTTCGTTGAGGATGGTAACATTATAATAGTAATAATCATGACGATGATGATAATGAATGAGAAGCAAGAAATCAAACTGAATCGATTGTTAAATTTTGTTCTTTTCATTATATTTTTTTTGGGGATTCAAGAAACTATTAAAAAGATTTTAAAACAATTTTCTTGTTTTTTTTTTCCAGACGGGTTCAAGTCAAATCCATGACAATTTCAGGTGATGACAAAGCATTGATTCTTGTTTTTAAAAGTTGTTTATATTCGTGAATTAAGGAAAGAGATCCTCGTGGAGATGTGATTGAAGTTTGAGCGTGAATTTCCAACACATTCAAGTCATTCTCAAAGAAAATCATGTTTTGGAGTGCTTGAAGAGCGAAAGTAAATTTTTCTTGATCTTTTAAGTTGTAATGTAATTCACCGATCGTTAACTTTACCCAACTCTTGTAGCAGGAATTCTCTTGTCGATAATGGAATAGTTGACGAGCTAAGATAAACATTAAGTAGAGATTGTTGTTCTCTTGCATCTCATGAAATTTTTTTAGTAAATTCTTGAAGAATTCTGGAAATAATCAACATTTTTATAAAGTTTCTTAAGACATGTTAAGCGACTTACTTTTGAATTCTCCAACTAAATTTGCTTCCTCTTTGATATGTTTAATTAAGAAGAGCATGTAAAACCAGTTGTTGACTTCTTTCATCTGCAGTTGTTTAAGCAAATATTCTCCAATGTCGTGTGAATGGTTAATTGACAAATTATTGAGGATTTTAGTGAGGAGATTGAATTTCTCTTCTTGGTATTCGACATTCCACTGCTTTTGAATGCTGATTATTTGTGTTAAATCATTAATTGAATGAGAATCATCATTCGAGTGAAAAGAGAGCAATTCATTAATGAAGTTGAATGCAATCATTTCCTTGAAAATATTTGATGGCAATTGTGACTCGATTTTGGTAATGAATTCGTTTCTGATGAGTTCTGGTCGAAGGACAACATCCACGACGTATTGATGAAGACATTCCTGGAAATTACAATTAATCGATTCCGATTTCGTCCCACTGATTACAATCTCTTTCAACAATGTCATCATATCATCAGAGTCCAGAACATCCGCAATAATTCCTTGCATCTCAGCTTCATCTGGTAAATTCTCCAAATATCCGGTCAAAGACAAAATTCCAGTTTCGCAAAGTATTTCGAGAACTTGAAGTGCTCCAATGTTGTAATCTAATTCTATAATTAGATATTTATAAAAGCAGACATTGAGTTCATATATTTAAATAGATTTTGTTGATATAATTGCAATGTAAACAAATGATCATCACAAAAGAGGAAAATATTTCTTTAATCACCTAATATTTTCTTTCTTATCAACAACTTCTCATTGCGATTCAACACACAAAGCTGACGTTTCAGTTGGTAACTACTAGGCGAATATTTACTCTCGAACCTCACAAATAAATCATCCAAAATGTTTTTTAAATAGTTAAACTCCATGTTGATGTAAATAAATAAACTCAGCTGATGACTCGCTACTAAGGGGATTGTTTATAAGCTGCGTGACATTGTGGAATTTATAAACACTTACCTAACTCATAAATCAATAAATTCCCTAAATGTTAATTAACAATATTATAAATTGGTCCCATAACAATCTTATCAGATTCTAAAAGGAATTTATAAAAGTCTTGTCGAACGTCAAAACTATTTTAGTAACATTTTTATTATTCAACATAAAACATGAACATCTTCAAAAGGATTATCGTAAATTGTTGGCTTGCTCTTGGACAAGTTATCGGTCTCATCTTCATTGATTCTGATAAGAATGGAAAATTTTATTGCATTAAATATTACGGCGTCTACAGCTTTGTTATTTCTGTTCTCTTAATCATCATACATCCAATTGCTTACTACA
The DNA here is from genome assembly GCA_900005825.1 of Clunio marinus. Taxonomy (NCBI): domain Eukaryota; kingdom Metazoa; phylum Arthropoda; class Insecta; order Diptera; family Chironomidae; genus Clunio; species Clunio marinus. The sequence goes on along the minus strand of CVRI01000064.1, from coordinate 2,628,333 downwards.
AGTGTGCTAGGATTGTGAATGTCATTGATGGATTGGATCATTCCATTCCTGTCATAGTTACTTCACTACGAGATTCCATCGATTATATATTCATGATTGCAGCTTTTATATTTCAACGTTTCAATCGTATGAATTTGATGAATTTATTAAACGAGATTTCCGAGTTTGTGAGAGACAACGAAAGGAAATTCTCGAGTGCTTTCTCTTTATGGACAGAAAAAATCAAATATGAAAATATCTTTTGTGTGGGGATTGTTTTAACATTTATGAAAGCGTCAATCAGCTCGCTTCTCTGCGCTCTGATTATTAATAAGGACGAAGTGAATTGGATTCATTTCCTGTTTTTAATTCTTCCTAAGGCTGCGATGTTTGTTGTTGTGAATGAATATTTTTATGGAGTTTTGTTACTAAGATTTCACATAAGTATGTACACAAAGTTAATCTCAGAAGCACAAAAGAAGTTGGAACTTCAAACCGATGAAAAGTTGACAAAACTCAAGAACGATCTTGACACTTGCGACTTACTTGATGAGATGTCCTTATTTCATTCGAAATTATTCAAAATTTACAAGAATTTCTCTGGAATGTATCAATTTCAAATGCTTTTATTTATCTTCTCAAACTTCTTTGGGATAATGCTTGACATGTTTTACGTGTTTAATGTGATTTTTTATGCTTATCTTAATTTATATTCACCGAACGCGTCTTACTTGAAATTTGCAGCAACATTTTCATTCCTTATACGATGCTTCACAGTTTATTTCCATTTGGCATTTTCCTGTTCAACTACGGGAACAGACGCAAAGAATCAAAAGCTCGTGCCAAGCATGAACAGTTATCGAAGTGATCGAAGACTGAAACATTCTGTAATTATTCTTAAATTAAAATTAATTGACTTTTAATCGCTAATGAATGAAACTTTCTCTCATAGATATCAAAGCTCTCGTTGCAACTGATAAATGAACAAATCATTATAAGCATCGGAAAAACATTTCAACTGAACAATCGATTATTATGTGCTGTAAGTCATATTTATCATTTCATCTCACAATTTATTCTGAACTTTTCCATTTTTCTCAGATGATTGCTGTCGTATCAAGCAACTTATTGGTCCTTATTCAGTTCACATTAAAAAATACATTCGATCAATTCAGAGCAAATTAAAGTAATTTATTGCAATGCAACAAGTTCAGTGAGATGAATGCTTAAATCAGATGACATAAAAAGATTTTTTTTTGTTGTAATATTTGTGTTTATGTAACATGAATAACTATTGTGACATGAAGTTTAATCCTAACAACAATTTTCTCAGTTTTCTATTTAGTTTCGATGTTGATTCTGAGTCAGCATCTTCAATTGTAAACAAGATTATTTATGTAATGATATAAGCTCTTTAATGTTATTATTTTCATCCATACAAGCAGAAACAACAAGAACAATATTTAAGTTCAAGGTTTCTATTTTTAGAAGAAGAATGTAGAATTCCATTAGCATTATAGAAACAACTATCAATTTCAAACAGAAAAACATCCCAGTTAAAGGTTCAATTTTATTTGCAGCTCCATTTCAATGTTCATAACTTCCATCAAATTGACTGTAAATTAAACTTCAAAGCTTCTGATTGGACAAATTGCTAGTTAATCAGCATGCAAATAATTCATAATGAAGTTCAAGTTGTTATTAAATAACTTTGTATTGACCTGAATATCTTCTTGCAATTTTTTGAAACACTTGATTTAATTTATTTAATTCAACTCAAACACTAAAACTTCAAATTGTTCAAAATGTAACAAATTTATGCTTGTAATAAATTTAACACTTGCTAAATCACGATCAAATGTCACCGAGTTTGACGGAAATCTGCAAGGAAAAAAATCATGCAAATGATGTTTATGACGGTTACACGAAAACAAACTTTTCTCTCAGAGATTGGCGCCTTCTCTTCCCTCATTGTTTCAGTAAATTTATCCAAGTGAACGATAGCGACACGATATTAGATTCTTTTCGATGTTACTACGTCGAGGAGAAAAACATCATAAAATACTTTCTCAGTTTTCTTCAAGCAGCGAACAAAGTCAGACGGAAGTTTCAATTTGTTCTCGAGATTCTAAGTCGAATCATTAAAAAACAAATAAAAAAAATTATTGAAAAAGCAAGTTCAAAGAGTAGAAAGCTAGTGATGAAAGGTAACCGGCCTCGAGCTTCATAATATGATTGAATTAGACTTTAATTTCCGGAAAGTAAAATTGCCATTAGAGTGTGGAAAGAAGATGAATATTAACGATTCCTCCAACCTCTTAAGTAATCACATGAAATAGTTTGCGGCTGTTTTCAAATCACAAACAAGTAACTTTAGAGAAGTTGTTAATGTACTCACTTTAAGAGGCACAATAAATTGTTCAAGTGTGTGAATATAAGAAATGGATAATGGATATGTTTACTCAATATAATTTATAGCTTTTTAAAGAAAATATAATAATTCGGTTTCACTGAGCTTTGCTATACTTCCGCCTTTCGGGAAATCAAAACATTGTCTTCGGGTTTTCCACAATAACCAGAAAAATGTCAAAGAAAATGACATTTTAGATTGATTATCGTTGATATCGAGACAAATCTCCAAGAAGAGATAAATTTAAAGCGATCAGAAATTATTGGAATAAAAGTTCCTAACTCATCGCTTACGCACAGTTGTTAAATTCATTTTCATCAACAACACGTGATAAAATTTAATGAGCTTATTTCCAAAGAGAAAAATAAGAAGAAATCATTTCGTGAAATAAAAAAAAGAATATAAATTTTTAATTGTTTAAAAAGAAAAGAGAAAAAACAAAAATTTTAAATTTCGCAGTTTGGATTATATCAATCAACGCTTAATGAAAATCAGTGTCAGACAAAGAATGAAAGATATAAAAAGCAGGGTTGAAAAGTGATAAATATTTATTAAACGCCAAATTTTCGGAATGCTTGCGAAGTTAGTTCATCTTTCCTTCCACCCCCGAATGTTTACTTCCAAACGAAATATAAAAAAAGCACTCCACACGATAAAGGTTTCTTGTTTACTTTAGAGAATGCAATCATCACCGAAGGCCAAAGACTAATAATTAGACTGTACCGGGAATGTAAAGCTTACGAAAAGTCCTTAGTTAATTCAACAACCTTCGAGAACGACTCGGAGGTGAATTGCCCGGTCGTGTTTGATGGGTAACAGAATTCAATGTAAACAAAATGAAAATTAAGAAGTTTTAAAAGAACCACTTTCAGTTATCTTTGCTGGGGACCAGCTAAAGCTAACACAACCGAAATCAAAAGCTGTCCTAATTACGTAATTGGATATGATGGAAATTTAAAAGCATCGAAAATTTGTACCGAGAATGGCACTTGGTGGAGACATCCCGAAAGCGGGGGCGAATGGAGCAATTACACGTCATGCATCGATCAAAATTATTTTCACGTAATAATTCATTTTTGTCTGCATTTATTTGGGAATGACTGATAATTCATCATCTCTTTCTCTTTCAGTCAAGACAATTAATTAACGATATTTATTTCTACGGATATTGCTTTTCACTCGTTACTCTAATTATCAGTCTCGTTATTTTTTTAAGCTTTAGGTAATATTTCTGATTAAAAAGATGGCGTTCAATTGATATCTCTTTTTGACACCATTCCAGATCATTAAGATGTACAAGAATTCGAATTCATACTCAACTTTTTATATCTCTCGCATTGAGTTGTATAATGTGGATTTTATGGTATAACTTTGTAGTTGATTCGACTTCTGTCATTGCTAATAATCCATCATGGTGTATTAGCCTTCATATTATGACACAATATTTAATGATCTGTAATTATTTTTGGATGTTCTGTGAGGGAATTCACTTGCATCTTGCTCTGGTTGTCGTGTTTATTAAAGATGATAAAGCGATTAAAATGTTCATGGTCATCGGATGGATTGTTCCGTTGATTTTCGTAACAATTTACAGCATTTTGAGGGCACGAAGTGATCTCGATAGTAAATTGTAAGTAAATTGTTAAGTAATCTTTACACTTTCTTGTTAATATTTAATCAAACAACTTTTAATTGACAGGTGTTGGGTTGAAGAAAGCCATTTCATGTGGATTCTTCTAATTCCTGTCATCGTCGTTCTTGTTTGTTCAGCTGCTTTTCTCGTCAACATTGTCCGAGTATTAATTACAAAGCTTCATCCCAAATCCAATAACCCTGCACCATTGGCAATTAAGAAGGCGGTTCGGGCGACACTTATACTTGTAAATACACAAACATCACACTTGAAAAGATATTTTTAGAATAATTCAATTAAATTTACTTTCAGATTCCACTGTTTGGTCTTCAACATATTTTGCTTCCTTTCCGTCCTATTAAAGACTCGATTTTTGAGTTTCCTTATCAAATTCTCTCCGCCATTCTTATCAGCCTGCAAGGCTTTTGTGTATCGTTTCTCTTTTGCTTCGTTAATCATGAAGTCGTCACTCAAATTGTCACTTATCTTCACCATTTGTGTCCTGGTTTGTTCACAACTTATCGTGAAAGGTATTATGCGCCTCCACCAACAACTACACGTGATATTGTTGTCTAAATGTGATTATATGTTAATTTCGCTTTTAAAAAAGTTTATTTATAAAAATTATTGTAATTTGGTTCATGTACTTCGGAAATGACAAATAAACCATAAAATTTTCACGTCATTACATGAGTCAAACTTAAATATTATTTAACATTTACAATAATTTGATTATTTCCTTTACGGCTGTTGAACACTATGAACGTTCTTTTTATTATAAATATTTTATTTTTGTTTATTGTTGCAATCGCAGCTGATTTCAATTATCAACGACCGCCAATAAAGGGTAAGAAATGAATTAATTTGAAGTTGTTTATTTCATAATCAAGAAATGGTTTTCTTATTGGTTTAAGGCTTAAACGGGGTGAAGACAACTGCAATGTACATGCCCCCGATGACTGAAGATACCACGTCGGCTACGATTGAAATTGAGTTGAATTCCACTTCACGGGAAACTGAAGGAGAATCCGAGAATCTGGAGAAGTAATGGAAGGTGGTAAATGATGAGATATTAACAATGAACTGTTTTAATTCTAACAGTAGAACATACTACATGGCCGCTTATTTATTATTGTTTACCATACCTTGATCATTTTAACGGCCACAAAAAAATGTTAAACAATTTTTTCACTTAAAATGTTTAATGTGATCACAAAAAGCTTTTAACAAATGTTTAATATTGATACTTAAATTAAAGCTCGACAGTTGTAACATTCAGTCGCATTTAAAATGTTTGTCTTTAAAGTTGAAAAAATCCTTTTGTTATATTTTGTAACTTTTATTGGAGTTTTTACTGATAATAAAATCAAAGCTCAAGAGGATTTTGACGAATCTTCTTCTGAGCTTCAATACATTCGAACTATTGTAGCGTAAGTAAAGCATTTTCGAATAGTGTGGAAATTAACAAAAGTTTGTCATCTCAAAAATATTTAACAGACATATGACAAAACCAAATCTTGTGTCCGTCATTTATAATGGTAAGTTATGATGAATTAAAAAGTATTGCTGAGATAGTTTAAAAATATTTTTCTATTCAACAGTTTCCTTTGCACAACCAATGCCTTTGCCACAATTTATTGAACAACTGTTGACAGACATAAATAGTAATTATCCAAGCTTTTGAAATTTTTAAAGTTTATTAGTTTTTTCTGTGCAGTGACATTTCCATTATCAATTCCTTTCAATTTGTTTGGGGCTATTGGTAACATCACGTTATCGTAGAGGAAACTTTGTAATCAATGGAACAGTTTTTATAAAAAGTTTATTGAAAGAAATAAAAGTTATCTGCAAAAAAGTTGAATTCTTTTTCATTTGAATGGAAATGATGTGATAAATTAAAACATTTTTATAAAAAGATCATTCAAAACTTTTTGTTCCGTAATATTTTTATGACAAATAAAGTTTGTAATTTATCTGACGATCATCAATGAAAATGATTTCATTGTATGCATATTAATATAAGTGTACATGTAGTTATAAAAGTAGACTGAAAACTTCTTTTCTAATATTTATTCAGCTTAAGTAATTTTATGTGAATCATTCACTTCAGTCATCTCTCAGAAGAAATGAAGTCGAGTACTTTATTTTCTTTTCTACAAATTATTTATTTTATTCAATGTTATGAGAAAAATTGTCCGAAGAAACATCAGGTTTATTATGATCCTGCCGAACCGGACACAACTTGTCTTTTAGGATGTAAGGCTGGTAATATTTACATAAATATTTAGTGAAATTTTTTAAAAGATTTTAACTCTTGTTTGTGAATGTGTTTTAAGGATGTTATTGCAAGCCGGGTTATATGTTAGATGCAGAGACTCAAGAATGCAAAGAAGAAGGAGAAGTAGGAACATGTATTTGATTTTTTTTATGACTTCTTATTCAGACCATTAAAACTTATCTTATTTAGTAATATGCCATCCGAACGAACATATAAAATGTGGACAAAAAATATGTACCGACATTTGTAGTACTTCACGTGATCCATTATGCTATTCTCATCGTTTTGATTGTGATTATCATTGTTTTTGTAAGCCAGGATTTGTGAGAGTTTTAAAAAGTGTATGCATACCAGTTGAGCTTTGTCCGCAAGTGCTTTGGTTGGAGCTGCATGAAAAAGAATCAAGGACAGAAGGTTTATAAGTAATTTAACGGATTTTTGAAATTTGAGTGAGCTTTTTGAAAGCTCAATTGTGTCTCGGCTAAGCTTTTATGTTTTTCATTCATAAAATTGTGTTTATGTGAAATATTTTTGATACGTTTATTGAAATAAATAAAAAATTAAGAAAATTGTTTGAAACTAAAATTAGTAGTTTCAGTAAATAAATTTGTATTTAATTTAGATGTACGTCTGATATTAATTTAAAATAGATGTTTAATCAACTTACGGTTTTCAGACTAAATAAACGAAGATACCTATATGACGACAAAATATCATAGATACCTAATCATCAGGATCTGCTACAGTATGCTGCATAATAATTAAAAAATCAAATCTTATCCAACATTAATATTTTTTCCTATAACTTATATTTGTTGCCAATTGCTAATAAGAATCCATCATAATAAAGAAAAGGGAGAGTTGTTTACTCATGATCATCCTTTTCTCTCAGTTTTTATGTTTGTTGTGATTGTGTTGGTGATGCATTCTTCCTGTTAGTAATTTTCATTCTGCCTGTTAAAATCAGTTTCATGTTTTGTCACGTAATTTAACATTGATATTATTTGTCCAATAAAGCATAACATTTTTCGACTTAAATTTGTTCTCCTTATCCTTCAGTCTTGTCAAAATTTTATAAGATTTGTTTTATTGTTCAAATACAAATTAAACATGTTTAGTTTTGTTTTTTATAAGTTGAGAAATTTATTTTTGAAAAAAATGTAAACATAAATTATGCTGCAGATTGTTTGTTAGTGTTGGTGGTTGTTGGACGCATTCTTTGTGTGTGGTTTTTGTTGACGCTTCTATTGACAATGTTGGGAGAGGAAAAATTTCGTTTAGTGCAAAAACTGTTAATTGTTTTAACATCAAGATTAGCAAGTAAGTTTTAACAACAAGTTTTAACAAGTTCCAACAACAACTTCTTTGGTTTCATAGCATAATTTCCTGTTTATGCCGGTGTACGGTGAACTTTCATGTGTATTCGACGCCTTCTTTTCCCAGGTTTGTTTTGTTTCATTTTACTTTAATCTTACATTTCTCGTTGACTTTGATATTATGAAAATTTGAAAAAAAGAGAGAATAAAAATACTCCCAACCGGTTTCCATATACGAAAGCAGTCAACCACATGCTCAGAAATACAAAAACAAACTGATCCATAAAGCAAGACTTATACGTGACTGGTTTTCAGTTTAAGAGTGGATTTTATATCGCTCGGATGCGCAAACGACTCAACTCCTAACTTTGTTGTCAACTAAAAAAAGTTAAAGTTTAAAACGTTGAATAAACAAAAGGAAATTAACATAAAGTTCCATACAATAGAAACGGTACTAAACTGCGCTTCAATTAATAAATGAGAAAACTCAAAAAGAAGAGAATTTGAACACAGACGTTCTTGTGTACGTGTCAAAAATTTAAAAGAAACGTTTTCCATCATCAACAGCTAAAAGAAATAAAATCTCAATTTCTAAGATGGCGATTTGCATTTTGCGATCGTTAGCGAGAAGTTCGCTGGCAACCACTGAGCGCATTGCACTCTTTGCACCTACAACAACAACTTTACAAAGCAAATGGAAGGCAAATGTAAGTTGTAAGCGCTCTAAAAACATTCATAATCGTGAGATTCAAGGACTATCAAAGGCATTAACAATAAGGTTGGGCAATATTTTTCAACGTTAACGTAGCTACCAGCTAAAATAAAAAAAAAGACAAATGATGTAGAGAGTTTAATACAAAGACAGAATGAAAAGTGTCTCCAAAAACAGATGCTACGAAGTTTGTCTTTATGAAGAATTCAAAATAAAAACAAAACTTAATGAAGGAAAAGATGCAACAATTAATTTCATGTTATCAAGTGTCGCATGATAATTCACAATTATTTTCCGTCTTGTCTTGTTGTCTTCTTATGTTCAGACGTTTCAAGCAAATATCAAAGATTATTTGAATATGGAGAGCGAACAAAGTGAAGTAAATACATACATCAACACATAATGTGTTGGAACGAAAGTAATTAAATTTGTTTTTGAAAATCCATGCTCATTTCTCTACACGACAAGAACTTTAAAAATAAATAAAAAAAAACAAACAAATACTGATGAAGCTCCCTCAGTTTAAGTAGCACATTTGAATAAAAATTTTGTTATCAAATGACTGGTTTCTACAATAATTCGAGACTTATGCAAATACTTTTATAAATATATTTTTTAAAACCATATATAACTGGGTCGTGAGACATGAAGAGTTGCATTTATGATCAGAATATTTTATGATTTCCGGATAATTCGTTGAAACGTAATAACGCTGTTGATGGAGTTTCATTTTACAATTCTTCTTTATGCTGTTTTTCTGAACGGTTCTCCATTTGCTTACTTTTTTTTTGTCTTTCTCCCTTCCCTACAGTTAATTTCTACTTCAAGCGATTTACGATGCTCTAACAAAGGCAACCAACTGAAATCTTCAAACATTTTTGATCAAGCTCGTGCTTTTTCCGAACGATCAAATGTAAAGAAGAAGAATTCCCGTAAATATGTCAGCGATAGTGATAGTGATTCTGATGCTGAGGTTTTTGACCGTAAAAAGGTAAATAAGTAAATAAATTTATAATTGTTATGTGCGCAAAAAAATTGTTTACTAATTAAAAACAAAAGTTAATGGAATGTCAAAGTAAACGAGTTTTCAAGTATTTGTACGTTAAAAGTTCTCAGTCATACTTGCTGCACAACTGAAACAAAAAAAGAATTTTCAAGCTTTTAGCAGAGTTCAGGAATCTGTAAATAATGAAAGATGATGAATTAGCACTTTGTTGTTTGTTAATTTACTTTGGCTTTTACTGTTATGCTTTCATGCTGAATGTCTTTAAGGTTTGGTGAATGGCAGATATTTAACGGTCTTTAGCAAGCAATGATGATTGAATTTATCACGTATTCCGAATACATAGACAAATATTTTATTTCCTTGTAGAAAGCTGCCTACTCTAGCGAATTTTGGCGACAAAAGATGCGTACTATGCATGGAATATTTGATGTGAACAATGATGGTGTCATATCATTTGAAGATTTCATTGTACTGGCGGAAAATTTCGGAAAATTAGGACATTTGTCGACCGATGAAATGAACGAGTTTCGAGAAGTCATGAGGGTGAGATATTATCTTTCACATCCGATTAGCTAACAGAATAAACAACAATTATGTTTTGTCTTATTTAAGTCTACTTGGGAGTCAAACTGGGGCGAAATAACGCCTTACAATTTGGTCACGGTTGAGCAATACCTTAATGATATGCATCATGTTATGACGGATAAGGATTTGCGAAAGAAAGTTCACCGTTTTCTTCCATACCTGTTTCAAGCTGTTGACAAGGATTCATCTGGGGAAATCTCGATTGAAGAATTTAAGCTTTTCTTCCAATGTTTGGGCTTGACAGATCGCGATGCAGAAATCTCATTCAACGCTATTGACAAGAATCATGATGGCATGTTATCAATCAAAGAATTTGTCAAGTTGGGACGTGACTTTTTCCTGACTGAAGACCCAAAGCGTGTCTCGAAAAACTTTTGGGGACCATTAGTGTCAACACACTAAACATTCTGATTTATTTTCCAATTTTAAATTGTTTTCATTGTATGTTTGATAGAGAGAAAAAATCTTTTTCTTTTTTGGATTCGATTATAACTCAATAAAATTTTAATATGTGAAAGAAATTTTTGTTGTAAATAAATTTGGCCAACTTACAGATTTAAATGAGAGCCAATTTAAAAATATTTACGTAACGAAACTTTGAGACAATAATTAACGTAATTAAGAATAAGAAAGAAAATTAAAATTCAATTTTTTTATAAAGAAATTGCAAGCACAACGCGTCGATATTGAAAAAATATATTAAAAATTTGCTCCATTTTACCAGGAACTCATGAAACGCTGCGAACGAGAGGGAAGAAAGAAAAGAACTTAAACTCGTTCATTACTTACTTCAGTTGTTTTGTTTTCTCATTTCTTTATTGATGTTGCTTCGTATCTCTTTCTTCTACCTTTATAAGGGCTTCAACATTCAAGAATTTCCATCTTCTCATCTGGAACCTTTTAATGATTTGTTGGTGTTTAAATCTTCATCACATAATGGCTCCGACAAACCACTTTCATTACTCTTTTCAGTTTTATTATCTGTCATTTCAACCAATGCAATGGTGGAAACAATCATAACAATGGAAATGTTTGTCGTTTATTGCTACTCCAACGAATGCTGAAAGCGTTTAGTTCAGCACAAACAGACATCAGAATCAGAACCAAAAATATAACAAAATGTCGTCATAATTAAAGATTTTATATGACAAGAAATTTTACAATCATTGCCATCGAAATATTTTCTAATTCAATTCTAATGTAATTTCAACAAGAAATAAATTGAAAAATTAGCTACGAATATGATGCAGATCGATGGAACATCCGCTCCACTCCCATTCTGTGTAAATGAAAAATGATTACTTAGACGTACTTTGCCAATGGCAATTTAATGGGATGGAAAGAGAATCACAACACCCAGATGAGGTTAAAGCTTAATTTATACTGCAGGGAAAAACTGTTAATTGCAACTAACAAAATCATAAAAGGCACCTCAATAATACTTAATAATAATAAAGAAATTATGATTCGTTTGTGTACTTTGATATTGTGCAGACTTTGTCAGGAAATTAAAACATTTCCGAAACTTCAAGTTAAATTGAGTGTGCTTTAGTTGTTTCAAAATTTCTTTAAGTCTTACCGGAAAATTAAGAATTCAATAGCAGGAAATTTTTCTCAACTTTTCCGTTGATGAAAATGAATTAAAATTTAACATGATTCTTCTTCATTCATTTTTATTCTAAGCTTAACTTTAATGAAAGGCAATTGTTGTTCGAAATTCGATACAAGAGAAAATCAATAGGAGAAAGTTCCCTCGATTGTTTTAAATATCCGACATGGTTAATCTTTCTTAAGGAGAAAAAAAGTATTTTCAGAAAGATTTATGATATTGTTTTATAGTCAGGAGAACGAGAGGATAAATACATAACTTTAAAAGCAAAAGTAAAACGAAGACTCTGGTGAAGGCATTGAATTGAAATCAATAATATTTAATCATTGAATGAACTTTTATTGCTATTGAAATTACAAATTTTGTTTGCCTTTCCTTCGTCTTATGTTGACATTGCTAGAGATGTCGTAAAAGCATTTTGTATTTCATATCGAACAAAAATGCTGAGATTAAATCGTATTTAAAATAAAATCAAATCTATGTTTTAATGCTGTTATTTTGCTGCAGAAGAATTCATAATTGGATTTATGTGGATTAAGCAGTTTTCCATTCACACTGTCGTCACCCACACTCTCTGAATTTCACCAGTACGTTGAATGATATTCAAGGCATTGTTTATGGTTTGTCATGTATAATATCATGGTGCTAAAAGGCAATAAAATTCCCTGCCATGCTTCATAAATAACGTGGATTAAGAGAAAAAGGTGAGAACATGTAATATTCAATAAACCTCATCGAGAAAACATTTTCCTTTCCATGAACATTTAACGATGAGAAGAAGTGTTTGTCAACATCGTAATTTATCACCTGATTTACATTTTCATTTAAGTCGTAACTATTTAACTTCTAGTTATGAACAAATCCTGATAATAATTGAATGTAATTTTATATTTTTGAATAGTTTAATTTAAAAATTTGAAGCTCAATTGAACGATGAATAGCCAAGTTATAAAACTTGCTGATTTCCCATTTCAATGCATTTATTTAGTAGAGGCAAAGAAAATGATAAATGAATTTTCTCGATTCAAATACAAGATATCAACTGTCATGTCTTTAACCGATTTCCCCAATCTAGAACTTTATGAGCATAGCTATGTGATCAGGTTTGGCGATTGCCCGATGAAGGCTTTAAATTTAACGCCTGCGTGATTGCAAAAGTCAATACAAAATCGTGCGACTGAAATAGCAAATGAAAAGTGAACGAGCGAGATGGCGATAGCGTTAAAATTCGATGAAAAATGAAGCATTTTTAAAATCATGATTAATGTTGCAAATAAAGTTCATTTTAAGCCGGTTATGAACGATTATTGTTAAGAACAAATTGAAAAATCTTTTTCTTAAAAAAGTTCGCAACATCGAGTTAGGTTTCAGTGAAAAATTCGCAATTAATAAACATCCCGGCGTAATTTGCCGAATGTAAACAAACCTTCAGCTGATTTCATTTGATCAATTAAGCGCATGCTCGTAATCCCCACCAAGCATGAAAGTTAAATTTTTCGCAATTTACGGAGAAATCGTAAACCGTTTGCTTTTTCAAAGAAACTTTTCGTCATTCCATTCCTCACCGTAACATCAAATAGACTCGTTTCCAAACGCCGGTCGAAAATTTTCACAGTAAGAAGAAGTTGAGAAAAAATTTCCACCTTAAATTTATCAAAGTTTGCAAAGATAATTGGAACATATTAATTGTCAAAAGATCTCTAATCAAATAAAAAGAATTCTAAATCAAATTCAAGCTTTTAAAAATTGTCGGAAAGAACTTCAATCAGATTTTTTCACACGAAGAAAGTTAAGGATCGTACAAGGAGAGAAAAAGAAGAGTGGAAAATCGATACTTTCGTCAGAAGAACGAAACGAAGTTGTTGTTGGCATTAGTGCGAGAAAGAATACAGTGTTGGGTAATAAAGTGCTTTAGTGAAAACGAGTGAGTGAGAAGGAGAGAGAAAAGCTATCCTAAAAGATTTCCTTTCGGTTTTATTCAACATATTTTACTCCTCGGGTGCGGCCATTAGAGGCAGGAAGAACTTAAAGGCAGACTCGAAAAAATTTATTACAAACCGAAATAAGTTCACTTGCAATTTAAGTTTGCGTAACTTTTCCTTCAAATATTTTTTGCTGAAAAAAATTGTTCGTTTCATTTCTTTATTTTTTTCTGTGAAGCAAATTTTTTGAACTCTTCGCCTTGAAGTAAAACTTTCCATTAAGCATTCCGTTGTGAGAATATAAAAATAAAACATCAACGATATTAGATAAAAGTTTAACAAATATATTTGTCCGGGGAAATTGTAAAGGATAATTCTGTTCCATTCAATGGATACCGTGGTGGATGAAAGCGCTGGGAATGCCAATTTGGCATCTTCATCAGTCGAACCTCCGACTAATGACAACGTAGACGTTGGAGAAAATCCATCGTTAGGCGAACTTGGTATCCTTTCGGATGGACCGGCTTCGTTTAACTTGGCGGTTGGACCTCCGAGTCCCTTGACCGGATGCTATTTGCTTATTGTGATTGGTGAACCATATTCAATTGATCACAAGGACATCATTTTGCAAAAGCTCTTGAAGGGTGAGTTGGAATGTCAATAACTAAATAATAAAAAAAGAACAGTTGTTGAAAACAACAAAGAATCGGATAACTGAAAGTACCATTTCAACATCATCACTCTTAATCATTTTTTAGCTTACGTCAGCTTCGTTTTTCTGTTCCACTAGAAAAAGTTGATAACTTTAACCGTGCCTTCGAAATATAATTTAGTACAATAAACTTTTCCATTTCATATTCGACGAAGTCTAAAAATAAGTTAATTTTTCGAAGAAATTTGATAGCCATCTTGAGTCCATACAGTTTTGAATTAAGAGATTTTCATGGGCGGCAGCGGGTGAAATCATTTTTCATTAGTAACTGTCATGGGCAAAGCGGCAAGAAATCGAGATTTGTTTGTTCGAGATTTTATTTATTTTCTTCTACTTAACATAAAAAAATATTTTCGTTGATAAATGCTTTCAAATCGGATTATTTTGTCAGACATCTTTGGTGTATAAAGCAAGTTATTAAGCATGAATATTCTAAAAATGAATTTAAATTCAAGTGATAGTATCATAGAAATTGTCGTCATAAGTAAATAAGTAGTTTTTCTTCTTGCACGTGTCTGTAGAGCTTATCAAGCGCTTTGTCTATTAAGTTAAAAAAAAGTCTCGTTTTTTGTTCCATTCTATGTTGTCACAGATTTTTTCCTTATGTTGGCAAGGTATAATCGATCGATAGATAAAAGAAAAGAAGAAGCTTTCAGAGATATATGCAAGAAAAATGTTTCCATTTACGGTGCTATGTCTGATTTTGGGGCTTTCTAGCTTTATTTCTTCGTTTTCTTCCAAATATTCTCTTTTTTTCCGTCGCGGCTGTCAGTAACAACATGTAAGTGAACGATTGTATTGTGACAAGGCGGTTCACGTCTCCACAGTCTTCCAACCACTCATTTGACAACAGTATGCAAGATGATTTATTTTCTTGATGTCTCAATAATTGAAACAAAATGTTCACGCAGCAGGCATGACGAACTTCCTGGACCTAACGAGAGTTTATTCACTTCACATTCAGGAAGAAAATTGAAATGTCTGAAATTTGACGTAAATTCATTTGCTTCGATGCAGTCGTAAAATACTTCAAATAAATTTTTTATTCGATTTTTCAACGTGATATTGTCTGGCATGTTCAGTCCCAGCGAGGAAAAGTTCATATTTTTTTAAATTTATTGCTTCAATCAACGTTAAACCTTTCAAAAAAGGACAACGAGAAGCAAAGGTTCACCATCTGGGACTGAGGCTTTTATAGTTCTCACTAAACTTTGATTGGTGCCAGACGGGAGGGTACGGTGAGGGTATGAATGGCGTTTATTTGGATTTTAATATCCTTACAATGTATACACTCCGGAGTCGACTGTTTTATGATTTCTTTTTCTTTTGGAATTTTTTTATGCGCTACTTTGCTTAAGATTTTATGAATTTTTTCTTTCTATTCTTTCCTTCCGACAAATGACGAAATAAGAATTGATTTTGTATACTTCCGTTTATAATAAAGGCATTGCGACAAACGAAATAGACAATTCCCCTCGTTTCTGTGCTCTCGAAGTTTCTTCTTTTCATTTCATCAACATCACAAGGATTTGCTTTTACCAACTTTTATATTTATTGCGTAAGACAAAAAGCTTTGCAAGTTTCATTTATTCAAACGAACGGTTCAATGCTGTGTAGTGTAGGACACAACCAAATATGTACAGCGAAAGCAGAAAAAAACAAAACTTGAGAAGCAAAGCATAATGACGGAAAGCTTTTGGAGATAATTCCCATTTGTAACTGCCTTGAACACAATTTCAGTTTGTAATTGAAAAAGTTTTTGTTTGTCTCGCGAGACGATATTTCAATTTAGTGGAACAAAGCAGTTTGCTTTTGTAGCATTTTCCATCATTAGCATACTCTGTAAGGCTTTGCATACATCAACTCATGCGTAAAGCTTGAACTTTTCACCTTTATTCTATTGATTTTAATTCATTGCACCTGTACGCTTCTATGAACAAACAAACACTTGAAAACGATGCGATGAGTTTCAGGTTTCAAAAGTTGATTGAAGCGAGAAATAAAAATCAACGATCTAGACTGTGAAATGTAATATTATAATGATGATGCAACATTGACAAGTAGGGCAAAGTATTTGCTATTCAGAACATCCTTTTTGTCAAAAAATAGACTGAAAATGAGAAAACTTTTTCCTGATCAGCCTTTGTCGAGACAACATTTTAACCTTTTTTCTTTTTCTTTCTTTCCTTCTTAGGATGGAAAATTAATGGCTCGAAAATTTATGGCCAAAATCTTTTCATTACATAAAGAAATGGAAGAAAGAGACCGCAATTTTTCCTTGGGACAAATGTAACCCTTCTCAGTATTGCTCAGCTCTGAATGAAATTTCGAAACCATTCTTAACCAATTGGAATTTTTTATTGGCTGATATTACTCATTTTCCTTTTCAGTCCATTGCAAACTCGATCTTTTATTAAATAAATGTTCCTTCGCGGAAAGTATTGTCATCATTGGTTTTCTATGTGATTTTTATTTAACTTTGATAAATTGATTTATGAAAGTTTTTGACATTCTACGCAACTTTTATTTATTTCTATTTCGTTCTCGAAACATGGTACATTATGGGCACGAAAAGTTCCTGAAGTTGTTTTATAACATGGTTGGATGAATAAAAGAAATTTACTTTGTAAAGGAAAAGCTTCTTATGTTGGGCTTGTGAAATATTTTACTTAAATAGTCCTGGTTGACATTCATTTAACCTTTTCATCAAATTTTCGTTGCTTGAATTTTACACAGACACGTTCTTGTTTTTCACCATTTAACTTTAACATAAAATATCCATAAATAAAGCATCTTGTTTACTCATCTTGAAAGTAGATAAACAAAATTAAGAATAAGAAAAATTAAATGGAATTAGACGTCTCGGATAAGTATTTCTTGCTAATTTATATAGATCAATTAAGCATTTATTCTAAGCGATTATTTTATGCTTAGTTTAGCCTGACGTAAATCTGATTTGTGAGTAAAGCGTGCGAAATGATTTCTTTTGTAATCGCTTCACGACCACCACATCCTTTTAGTTTATTCATTTTGTCATGCCAAAAAGGGCTTACAAAGTGGGTTAAGCAACAAAGCGATAATGTTTAGGTTTAATGGAACGACTTTTTAACATGTTAGACTTAGACCGGAATAAAATTATGATAAGCAAGCAAAGATATCCCCAACTAACGTAGATTCTATTACTCAATTATTTACTTATGCATTAAAAATCAGCAAAAACTTTAAATAAGACATTGCGAAAGAAAAACTTCAGAGACTGATGCAGAGAGTTTCAAAGTCATTGGACCATAAAACTTGAATCTGCTGTAGAATTTTGAATGAAATACGAAAATAAGTTTCAAGGTTTCATTGGGAAATTTGTGTTTGTTAATCTTCTTGAAGCAAATCTAAAATAAAATCGCAGTTGCTTATAAGGCAATGTTTTCTTTTTTCTAGAAATATTTTCTATTTTTAAAACAAGTATTTAACATTTTTATACTGCAGGTTATTCTTCAAGATCGTAATTTGTATATGCCGCGAACTTTGCATTAAACATAAATTACATGCGATTTGGTCATTAAAAAACTTGTTTCGTGTGGCCGAAGCAATTTATAAATTTGAATCATTCTTTGCAGATCCGGAAAAATGCATTTTCGAATGGAAATAAATTTCTATTATATGAACACTGAGTCCACTGCTGGCAGCTGCAAAATAAAAAATCTTAAAATAAAACTTAAAATTCAATTTGAATAAATGCCATACATAAATTTAGAACAGAATAAAATTTAAGATAAATTGGATGAATTACATTTCCATTATGTTTAAGAAACAGTTTTAAAACTCAAGATAATCATCTAAAGGAGAAACATAAACGTATTAGGATACAAAACATGTTATTTAAATGTGTATGAGCGAAGAATTGACTTATGCTTATGAAATTCAATTTATATCAATTATTAAGTATGATCGCAAATCATTATCATCATCGTCAGCAATCACTTTTTATATATTTAGATGTCGATTAATATTTAAGAGAAAATATTTCAGGAATTTGTGTCATAAAAAAATCGATTAAGTTAAGGAAGTTGATAAAATGTTAACAAACTACATAGCAACAATGCATCGTATCAATTATCTCTATTACCGCATAGTTACGTCTAGTTATTTCCAAGTACTCATCATCACATAAACATTTTCTTTCGACGTATCTTCCATTATCTTCTCATTTAACCATTCAATTAAATTAATTCCCAATTAATCTCATATCACTTTGAAGTTTGCTTTCATTCGGGTCGTAGATTTTTCCACTAAAACGATTATTGCACCATTTATGACGGTTGGTTATAAAAAATCAGTTTACGGTCAGCTGTTAACATTGTTCATTCATACTTAGCATTAATTGTTTAGATGCGTGCGTGCTATCATCGTATGATGTTATTTTGTTTAACTAAAATAAATTCCAAATGATAATGAAGGAAAGGATAATGAAATGGACTCATATTGCTTGATTTTTTTTAAGTCTATTGTGTAATGACATCAGAGCACAAAAAAGTGGATCACTTCTCATGAGACAAAATATCCCCACATAAAATTTTGTAACGTTCCTTTCATGACTATGCACAATTTGGGTAATTGATTAATCTTCTTTTAACTGTCTCTAATGTTGAGATAAAGTGAGTCTATTCAGGAAATTAGAATGTCTACCTAGTTGGGAAGTTTGTCATGCGGGTGTGGAATTGCCAAGATAAAAAAACATATCTGAATTCCAATAAATGAAATTCAAGATACGTTGGACACATTCGGAAGTAATCGATACAAGTGGTGAAGAGCTGCTAATGCTCATCTGTTTGTTTTTAGTTTTCAAAGTTTTATCGATTCTTTTTCCATTTCATTAAATAAATTCTCGAAATATCATTGCTTTCGACATGGGAGAAATAATAAAAATTGAAGTTCGATTTTCATTTTGTTTTTCATGATTAAGGAAAAAAATTCAACCCAACATAAGTTCAATTAAAATTCAAATTGAATGTTATAAAAATTCGTTTCTTATTAAACTCTGCTGACCATCGCAGTATGTTAATTTTTATGGCACGAGTCACCGTTAAAGTTTCTTTCTTATTTTAAAACAACTCCAATTATGAATTCATACGAGTCAACGTTATTAAAAATATGTATAATAAATCTAAAATCTAGCATGAACGTTTTCAAAAGACCTACATGAAAATCAACTTTGATTTACTTACTTTAAGCTTAAATAATGGTTTCACGTCTACATATCTAGGAAGTATGACAAGAAAATTAAATTTACAATCAAAACTGTCATATAATAAGCAAAAACACTTATGCGCAAGAATTCATATGACATCAGCGACGGTTTTTCAACATCACGAATCTAGCAAAAAAAAATCACCCAACACATACACACACAAACAATCTCACATAACATTTTTGCCAAATGAATAATCAATGAAATGGCTCAATCGTTCAATCAATTATATTTGGATTTCTTTTCTGGATGTCTACCAGTGTAGTGAGCGCTCGTGTGAAAGAACCTGACATCTACCAGATAAAGGCTCACTTCACCAGTCGGCTCTTTGTTATTCTATTAAAAACACATTGAAAGTGGAATTTAATTTTTATTATTAATTCTCTAACATTATAGAAATTTAATGGGAGTTTCTGAATATCTATAACTGGATCAATATCATCAAGATGATTTATCAAGATAATTTAAAGAATGTATGAGGCTTCTTCCTTATTCAAGTAAATAAATTATATTTTCAAAAGACGATCACGTAATAGAACGATAAAGTGTAAAATACCTTTTATGTATTAAAAAAATCGATAGTCTGTTGCCAACATACTACAATCATCCACATGAAATATAAAAAGAGCTTTTTTTGGAATACTATTTCAAGTAGCATCACGAATTCATTTACAAAAGAAATAAATAGAAAATATGACGCCGCAACTAGCGTGAAAGTAACTGAATAATGAATGACATTCTCCATTACTCAAAGCCAGGCTGGAAAACTATTTTCATGCCGTAACAAATAGTTGTTAGAATCGTATGTTGATATTTGAGTTCGTGTCGACATTTGAATCGTTTTCTCGATGTTTTATCTACTGCAACATTTATTTATATTCGCATATTTTTAGTTAACAACTCTCGTGTGCACAAACTAACCCAATTAAAATTTCAAATTTAACATGTTCTCAAAACGTCGAGCAGTTATTTCCCGATTACCTTTGATCATTACACTGATATCGACATGAGAAATGTTAATTAAGCTGGAAACTTTTCACTAATTATCTAACATATTTTTTGTATATTTTTAGGTCTGCTTTCGTGGAGCTCCGCAGACTGTCACGTCAATTTAGAAGAGGAATTGAATGCCATCACGAACCAAGGGTTGGAAGGAGAAGAAGGGAAAAATGGTGAGATTTTGATTTCATGTCTAACAGCAGGCAATTAAGAGTCAATCAAAATTATAGAAAAACGTTACAAAGTCGTCGAAATTCGTCTGTAGAGATTTTTCTTTTATCTAATAATGTTTGTCATTGTCTTAATAATATTTTCGTTACATTATTCCATTGTGATATTGTACAATATTATTTACTGCATATAGCTTCATTTGTAAAACTATCAGGTTAAATTTTTATAATTAAAAAACTTCTACTATCTAGATATGTAGAAGCATGTGAAAGTAATCTAACCTCATATACCTACTTAATCTTATATTAATCTCTTTTGCATCACTTCATTGCTTTTGATGATAGAAAATCGATCAAAGCCACTCTGAGACGATGTGAAATAATATTTTCCACTTCATAATTTTCATCGATTACAAGAAATTGGAAGGCGAAAGGTTCCTTGATAAATTATCATGTTAAATGAATCGTTTTCTGCAATAAAACACCTTTATAATGTTCAGGCCCTTTCAGCTACAGTTTTCATGTTATCGCCAGCTTCATCTCAAGGAGTGAAAATGATATTCGTATCAATTTATTTCAATTTTTCCATCGATTGCCTTCTTTCCTTTCACCGACGAAAGAAAATGAGAAGGAAAAAATCGATGAAGACACAAATTGTGTTCTAAAAATATGACACAATTTATTCCGAAACTCTATAGCATTTAACTATAAACCTAGCAATGGGACTTCAAGTTTTGTCGTTATTTTTCTCTTTTGCAGACATAAACTATTGACTTCCTGCCACTGAAATTATCGCTGACTTAAGTAGATTGGGAAAGTTCTTAATGCACATACAGAAAGAGAATTAGAATGTATATTGCCTTAATGTGTTCGATCCAATTTTCCTTCTTCTAACATCACGACCCAAATTAGAATAAAACAAATTACCATCAATTGAATGAATGAATAATTATAATTGGCGATCTAAGACAAAGAATGGATACTTTATTACGACATGATTTAATATTCAAACGAGGCATCTGATATGTTTCTAATCTTTTCCTTTTTATAAGATGCTCAACATTGAATATATATTAAATATTTCATGGCCCCTGAAAAGAAGTCTGTTGATGTAAAAATAAATTACGAAGTTCCCACGCACATTTTCCTTTTCGCATAAATAAAAGATTTTCCTCTTAAGGAAAGGGAAGAAAAGTTATGCGTGTGTGTAAGAAAATGCTTTCTCATGAAACTCAAATGTGTTATATCATAAAATATTGACGACTCAATCCTTAATCTGATAAGTTCACTGTGTGGTGTTTTAAATATGTTTTTTCTTGAAGAATAAAAATTCAAACGTTATGATTACGGAAAAGTTTATGCAAATATTAGCATGAAAGCTGTGCTAAGATACAAGGAAAAAATGATGTTTATGAAAACTTTTGTTCCACATTGGATTAAAAAAATTTCTAGAATTATGTATAAAAAGATTGCAAGCATATGTTGACTCTAAGCAGCTTACAAACTTATCTTTGATACATGATTTAGAAATATCTCTTTTTATGCAAGTATAATCCATCATACTTGTAAGATAAATCATTCTTTTTAATTGGATTCATCATGAAAACATCTCAGAATACATCTATTATCATCATTTATAAAAAGAAAATACATCTTAACATTGGGGATTATTTAAATAGATTTTTTTTTTTGATAAAAATATTCAAATTGAATTGCCTGAAGCTTGTTCAATGCAGAAGCTTTTATGCAAACTTTAAGTTTTTCAACGTGACTCGTATTAATCAGTACCAACAAGGTTTCCATAAAAGACAAGGTTGATCCTTATGATAAGCGATAGTTTATTTAGTTCCCAAAAGTTAATTAAACGCTACTCAAGAAATAAAAATGCTGTAGATAAACTTACATAAATACTTACTAAGTATGGAAGCCATAAATATTTCCCATAATTTTCCTTTTGTTATCAGCTGCTATCGCTTGTGAATAGTGAATTGCTTTTTATTTATTCATGAATCCACTCTTCAACAATTTCGATGAAAATTCTTAATTCTTCCCACAGGTGAACGTCTCATTCAATATGCAAGCGAGAATTTAGTCACGGAAATTTTGATTCATCCCCAAACAAACACATTCATACAGTGTATGCGCAATTTGTTGAGTAGCTTCACTCGACACCGTCACATCATTCACGCTGGCTACACGTTTACTGGAAATGGTTCATGGATATTGCAGGTAAGACGAGAACATGTTTCTTTGATATAAATATGAAGATAATGAGAAATTCTTTTTATTCCCAAAAGGATGGAACATTTTCTGTATTGGATTTCTGCGATGCATTCTTAGAGAATGAAGTACAACGCGTGTTGCGAGCTTATCCTAACACTATAACTATTGATATTCACTGTGCCCAACTGGGCCATTGGTCTTCATTGCCCGAAAAGAACTTTACAAGGCTTTGCAAAATTCGCATAAATCCCGAAGACGTGCTTGACTCGGGAAATGAGAAATTGAACGCTTTCACTGGTAAGATTGATCACATTTGTGCCTATTTTTCATCAGACTTTCCCTACGCCGATTACAATCATTACTTTATGAAAGCTTTTTAAAGGTCAATGAAAAATATTTACAAATTCTTTTTCTTCTTTAATAACTTTCAGATTATTTATCATCTATGGTACGTCCTGGAGAGTTGTTTAGTTTGCTAGAAAGCTCGGAAGTGGTAGGAAATATTCGCTTTAGTCATCCAACACTTTACGTCTTCCCCGGCGGCCAAGGTGATTCTGCATTATTTGGTATCAACGGCTTCAATATGCTTGGTATAAGAAAATGAAATAATTTTCCTGAATCATTTTGATATCTGATGACTTTCTTAACTGTCTTTCTTTAGTTGATGGTGGCTTTCCAAGAAAAGCATGTTTTTGGGATTTCGTTCGTCATTTGGATCGATTGGATGCCGTGTTGATGACGCGCTTAAATAACAGCAACATTTGTGGAATGAGTTCTGTCATTGAAAGGAAAAGTTCAAATCCTGTCTACCCACAAATTGGCCATTTCTTCGCAAACATACCTGAACGTCGAGCAATTTCAAGTCCTGACGGTGATAAAGACCGTAATCCTTTGGAATTAAGTTTGATGGAAGAGGGTAATCGTTTGGTTTCAAACTTGAAAACAATTAACTTAAAGCCCCAAACATGCTATCGTGATAATGAGCCTATCAATCTTTATCACAAGGTCGGTCACGGAACTCTCGATATGTACATCATTAGCCCATCGAAAGAGTCAAAGGAAGTCAAAGACTTCTTGAAGAAATGGCACGCAAATGATCATCAACTCTTCGCTGCAAAGGATTCAAAGGAATTTAACTTCCCAGCTCAAAATCTTGTTTCAATTTGTGCTTTGCTTGTTTGGCAGCCAGCAAATCCTGAAGATAACATCACAAGAATTTTGTTTCCAGGAAGTACTCCAAGTTTGAAAATATTTGAAGGTCTTGATAAAGTTAAAGCATTGGAATTCTTGAAGCATCCAATTTGTACAGTCAAAACTGTTACACCAAGTCTGTCAACAAATATTTTATCAAAAAAGTCATTAAAAGCAGAAAAATTGATTGAATCTCAAGCAAAGACGATGAGAGAGAAGAAAATGGAAATCGATAAGAAGGCTGAGATTGAAAAGAAAGCTGAAGGAGATGATAATAATGTTCAACCAGATAATCGTCTGATTGAAGAACAAACAAATGAGTGTTCAACTGAAACTAAAACTGAAAAAACTGTCATTAAAACTGTTACTAAATCCAAAGCTTCTGTCAAGCAAATCAAGTCCGAAATTAAGCAAACTGAAGTAAAGAAGTCTGAAACAGAACAGTTTGTTACTGAAAAAAGTGATAAGGAAGAGACTGAAATAATAAAATCATCAGATGGGCCAGAAGAAGTTTCTGCTGATGGTAAAGATGAAAAGATTATTAATAAGAAAGATGAAGTAGGTGAAACAAAACCTAAAGCAAGAATAAGTAGACCAAAAGCCGACATGAAGTCGCAAGTCAAGTCACGTATTGATTCTAAGCCTCCAAAATCAATGGACAAAAAGACTGCAAAGAAAGATGAAAAAGATCAAAAATCATCTCCTACAACTCCTAAAAAAGTAGCAGACAGCATTGCTAAAGTTCCAAATGGTACTGCTGTTCCTGTTAAAGAAACATCTTCGAAGGAAAAGGAAGCACCTGTTAAAGCAAAGGTTGCACCAAGATTATTAAAAGCCAGTCCTAAAAGCACACCGGCAAAAAGCACTAAAGATGCAAACAATCGAAAAGTTCTCGAAGCTCGTCAAAAACCACAACCATCTGCTGTTACCAAAACTGTAACTAGAACTGAAGAAACATCAAAGAAAGAAATAAAAAGTGTTGCCAAACGTACTATTCGTAAAAGTGGAAGCCCAATGAAAGTTTCACGTAAAGATGCAGCTGTCAAGAAAGCTTCAAAATTGGATAAGAATGGAACAACCGATTCAAGCTTAGTTTCAACACCAAGCGCTGATGATGTTCCGAAGAAAGTATTGCCAGGTGTTGAAAATGAACCATCACCACAAAAGGAACTTATTGATCTTAAGGAAGAACAAGATGCTGTTCGAGAAATTGAGGCAGTTTTTGAGAAAGATCAAAGTAAAAAGCAAACTCATGGAATCATCATGGAACATCGAGAGTTGCATGAAAGCACAACTGAAGTTGAAGAAGAAGAAGAATATCTTATAATTGAGAAGGAAGAACCTTACACAGAAGATTCCATTAATGGTCCCGTCAGTCAGAAAGAAGAAGAAGATGTTGCAAGAGTCCAAAGAGATTCTGATGATTCTGAGAAGAAACTTAAAGATGATTCGAAAGAAAAAGAACCTGTTGGTGAAAACGAGGAAGAAATTATTCAGGTTGACGATGACGATGAGAAAAATTCTCTTGTTGGTGAAATTAAAATTGAAGTTCAAGAAATATTGACATCAGCAACAAAAATCGCTAAAAGCAAAATGGAAACTAGTCTCGAAGGTCTACAGAAAACTGAAGAAATGTCGGCACCTAGTCCTGATGATAAATTAAGCAGTAATAAAAGAACATCAGAAACTAAAGAAGACGATCAAAAAGAAGGTGCTAAAGATGACATTGATCCAATTATGATTGAAAGTCAGCCTGAAGAAAAATTCTCTGCCACTTCTGGTGCCACAACTGCACCTACAATGCCTGAAGATGAAGTCAAAGATGGACCACCACTTGATGAAATTAAAGAAGATTTGGCTGTAGAAGAGAAGTACATCAAGGAAGAAACTAAGGAAAGTGAAGTTGTTGTAACAAAGCTTCCAGTAGTCTTGGAACCGTTAAATAAAGAAGAAAAAGTTGGTTTTACTGCTGTCCCACATTTAAGAGATATTGTCAAAACACCTGATGAAGTGGCCGATTTGCCAATGCATGAAGAAGTGGTTGATTATCAAGGCTACGTCGAGTATAGTGGAAAGAGACAAAGCAGTGACAAACAAGAAGCAATTGCAGTTGCAAAGCAAATTGAAACAGAAGGAAAAGAAGCTTTAGATCAGAAGATATCTTTAAGTGATCCACTACAGCTTGGTGTTGCTGAAAAAATTGTTGAGAAAGAAATAAAAACTCAACGAACAGAAATCGCTTCAATATTGAATAAAGGAATAAAAGAAACACATATCACAACTGTTCAATCTCCTGTAACTGATGAAAAAGTTCCAAAATTCGAGGACGTAAGAAACGATCAAAAGCCATCATCGTATAAAATTGAAGAAATTAAGTTTACTCCTATTGAAGATGTTGGTTTGAATGATATTAAGGAAGAGGACGAACACGGTGTTTCTCCTCCACCTAAACAGTTGTCAGATGATGTTGAAAGATTAAGTGCATCTCCTAAAATTCCTCGAGCTCGAACACCAGAAGATGTTATGGCAATCGTATCGAAAGTTGCAGAAGTTCTTAAAACTGATAAAGATCTTGAAGAAATTATTTCTGGATTTGACGAACAAGAACTTGAAAGAAGGTTATCAGCCAAACCTTCAGATGAAGAAGAAATTGAAAATGAACAAGAAGCTGCTCCAACAGTTCAACGAATGCTTGTCACTGCTAGCAGCGAAGACGGTGGAGTAGAAACAGAAATTTGTCCACAGGGCACTATCAATTTCGCAGGGGCTTCAACTCCAGAAAAGATTTATTCTTCAGATGCAATGCCACAATCGGAAATTATGAATGAAAAAACTAAAACCCCCAAAACACCACCTTCGTCTGGAAAATCATCTCCGGAGCTTAAAACATCAACTTTATCTGTGGAAGAAAAAGAAAAGAATGAAATTCCTGAAAAAGAATCAAACCTACCAAAAACCACAGAAAGTTTTATTTCCCGTTTCCAAAGGGAAGAACACGAATTGACGGAAATAAGACGAGAGTCTGCTATAAGTATGCTTAGTGAAAAAGATTATACAAAAGATGAAAGTTCTATTATTATTATTGAAAAAGTAAACTCAAGAAGTCAATCCATAACTTCCAATATACTCGATTTAGATCATGATGAACATGATCACCATGAACAATTGTTGCCGACTACTGAAAGATCAGAACGAAAGGATTCGCATGCGCATATAACTGCAGATACAAAAGTAGACAAAATTGATGATCATCAGATTTCTGCGCAAGCTGGTGATCGTAAAGAATCAATTGCTTCAGCAACTTCTGAGAAGAAAGGTGAAGAAAGCAAAGAAGCTTCTCGACCAGCATCTCAAGCAAGTGCTATCAGTGAGAAGTCAGCTACAGGAAAAGCTGATGAACAACCATTGACACTGAAGGCTGATGATCGTAAAGAATCAATTGCTTCAGTAACTTCTGAGAAGAAAGGGGAAGAAAGCAAAGAAGC
>CVRI01000064.1:2583655-2596702 GCA_900005825.1 Clunio marinus | reverse complement strand
CAATCAATTGCTTCAGTAACTTCTGAGAAGAAAGGTGAAGAAAGCAAAGAAGCTTCTCGACCAGCATCTCAAGCAAGTGCTATCAGTGAGAAGTCAGCTACAGAAAAAGCTGATGAACAGTCACTAACTGTGAAAGCTGATGATCGCAAAGAATCAATTGCTTCAGTAACTTCTGAGAAGAAAGGTGAAGAGAGTAAGGAAACTTCTCGACCAGCATCTCAAGCAAGTGCTGTCAGTGAGAAGTCAGCTACAGAAAAAGCTGATGAACAACCATTGACACTGAAAGCTGATGATCGTAAAGAATCAATTGCTTCAGTAACTTCTGAGAAGAAAGGTGAAGAAAGCAAAGAAACTTCTCGACCAGCATCTCAAGCAAGTGCTATCAGTGAGAAGTCAGCTACACAAAAAGCTGATGAACAACTACTGGCGCTGAAAGCTGATGATCGTAAAGAATCAATTGCTTCAGTAACTTCTGAGAAGAAAGGTGAAGAAAGCAAAGAAGCTTCTCGACCAGCATCTCAAGCAAGTGCTATCAGTGAGAAGTCAGCTACAGGAAAAGCTGATGAACAACCATTGACACTGAAAGCTGATGATCGTAAGGAATCAATTGCTTCAGTAACTTCTGAGAAGAAAGGTGACGAAAGCAAAGAAGCTTCTCGACCAGCATCTCAAGCAAGTGCTATCAGTGAGAAGTCAGCTACAGAGAAAGCTGATGAACAACCATTGACACTGAAAGCTGATGATCGTAAAGAATCAATTGCTTCAGTAACTTCTGAGAAGAAAGGTGAAGAAAGCAAAGAAGCTTCTCGACCAGCATCTCAAGCAAGTGCTATCAGTGAAAAGTCATCTACAGAAAAAGCTGATGGACAACCATTGGAACTGAAAGCTGATGATCGTAAAGAATCAATTAATTCAGTAACTTCTGAGAAGAAAGGTGAAGAAAGCAAAGAAGCTTCTCGACCAGCATCTCAAGCAAGTGCTATCAGTGAGAAATCAGCTACAGAAAAAGCTGATGAACAATCATTGACACTGAAAGCTGATGATCGTAGAGAATCAATTGCTTCAGTAACTTCCGAAAAGAAAGGTGGAGAAATCAGGGACGCTCTGTCTGGTGAAAGTGTTATATTTGAAAAATGCTCATCTGTGAAAATATCTTCAGATTTAGCAAATCCATGCGAATCTAATGTAACACGAGAAATCGAAGTAGAAAAAATGATAAAAAAAGAGTCTACGCACTATGTGGAAGTTTCAACTTCTGATATGAATAACAAGTTTGATTCTACCACTTCAGCTGTTATGTTTGCTCAAAGAATTAAAGATTCCACAATAAAAGATTTAGCTGAATATTTGGACCGTCCTGAGTCGCCTTCCAGTGTAAGTAGTGATAAAAATGTTTCTGACATTCAAGATGCAACTCCACCAAAACATGAGTTTGAGATTCGAAGAAAATCTTCTGTCTCAGTAGCGTCTGATAAATCCTTTGTTTATGATGATTTGAATCGACCAGAATCTCCACCGAGTATTGGAAGTCAAGGAGTTTCAAAGTTTGTTGAAATGAAAAGTTTTGAAAGGCCAGATTCACCATTAAGTGTGTCAAATGATGTTGTTTGCTCATCTGAAAAGGATACTGAATTTGTTGACACAGATATAAGAAGAAAATCTTCTATTTCTTTGGCGTCAAATGCTTCAGATAGAAAAGAAAACTTTTCGAGACCTGAAACCCCGTTAAGTGCTACTGAATGGGATAGTCATTTTGAAGAACCATCAAATCTCGATTCAACAAATGTAGAAGAAAGTGAAGATCGACGTGAATCTGTTTCAAAGGCAGAAAAACTTTTCGAATCAAGAAAGGAATCACAAAAATCGTTTGACGATAGTTTGGTATCAATGCAAACAAGTAAAACATTTGAAGACTCTGAAGAAAAAATATTTATTAAAGAGTCGAGATCCAAATCTGTGTCATCTATAGGTTCAACATCAAGTCGTATTGAAGATTTTGGAAAATTATCAGCAATCGAAGAATTTTTGTCATCATCAAAAGACGAAATAAATTTTTCATCTAAATCTTCAGAAGAAACTTTATCACAAAAGAGTGTGAAAGCTGCTGGAATTCCATTGCATACAGAAGAACATTCAGAAATGGAAATTATATCAACATCAAGTTTCCCACTGCTTTCAGATCAAGAATTAAAGGTGACTTCTACAAGCTTCCCAATTCATGAACATTTTACCACTGAAGAAGGAAATTTTACGACTACTTCAACACATGTCATCACGACACAACAATTTATTATTACTGAAACATTACAAAGTTCAGAGAGTTTGGAGGGCAAGACAACACCTCCAACGATTCCATCTAGTCCGAATCTTATCATTGAGAAGGTTCAAAAAGTCACAGAAACTGTAGGAAAAGTGTCTGGTATTTCAACACCAAAAGGTTCAATTCATTCTGGTAAATCAAGTCCCGATAGTGCAGCTTCAAAGTCAATTGCTTTTGGTCAGGGATCAATTGTTGAAGAGACGCCTGATTCGTCTCCGAAACCGACATCTCCATTCCCAAAGACAATTGATGCTTTGAAATCTGAGGATGATCATAAGACATCATCAGGTATTAGCACTCCTGATATGACAAGAACTTCAACACCAGATACCACTGAAAAGTTTGTGGAATCATCAAAAACAACTTCTACTGAAAAAGAAGTCAAAACATTCACATCGAAAGTTCACACACAAGATTATACATTCAAATCTGATAAAGACATTTCGAAAGATATTTTGGCTTTGAAAGAATCACCTCAAGCAGCAATGGATTCCTATCATAGCCAATTGTCAACATCATTTAAAAATGAAGAGCCAAATGATAATATTTCTGGGGAACAGCATTTCATTTATGAAGGTGAGTTGAGATCGTAAATTAAAATTATTAACTTTTAATTAAATTTTCTCAATAATTTTAGGAGACGAAGACGAAATTCCCCCTCAATATGAAGAAGTCAAATCATCGATATTAGTCAGCTCCACTTTACAATCCGATCCAATGAGCACTTCCTTTTACGGTTCTCTGCCAGCGTCTTCAACATCAGACAATGCAAAATCCGTGCCAATTCCAATTAAAACATCAACAACCGTCACAAGAACGTATGTGGAGTATGAATCAAGCCCTGATGTTAGTAGTGACTTAGAAGCAGCCAAAAGATCAATAAAGGTTTTAGATGAAGCTGATTTAGATTTTGAGAAAGTTTTCAAGACTCAATCAAAAACTATAACAACAGTCACAACTCAAACAGTTCAATCATCAAGCACACCATCAAGCTCTGATGTCGTGGAAAGCTCAACAACAACTGAAACAGTTGAATCATCTGCTGAAAAACAAGATGAAAAACTGTGGGAAAAACCATTAGGTATGTCATGAAATATTGCTTTTGCGAATTGAAAATATAAACTTTTCATTCACGCTAGGTTTACCATCACCTGCACCACAACTCCCGGAAAATGGCGCAAACACAACTCCAAAGCGAGAAAGGAAAATCCTTGCCAATAAAAATAAATTGAATTTGCAGAAACGTTCAAATAGTCCCATGGCTGGGAAGAAATTGTCACCAATTTACATGGATTTAGCTTACGTTCCACATCATGGCAATTTACATTACTCACATGTAGAATTTTTCAAGAAAATTCGTGCAAGATATTATGTTTTCTCTGGCACTGAACCAAGCAAGGAGGTTTATAATGCTTTACTTGAAGCCAAACAAACATGGGAAGATCAAAGTCTTGGTAATTTATTATGATTTAATATTCTGTCTCTAATGTTGAGATAATTAATTTTCACAATGTTGTAGAAGTCACAATCATTCCGACTTACGACACAGATGTTCTTGGTTACTGGGTGTCAGAAAACGAAGAACTCTTGGCTAAATATCACATCGATTTATCACCATCAGCTGCGCGTTGCACCATTAATTTGCAGGATCATGAAACTTCTTGTTCTGCTTATCGTTTGGAGTTCTAGGCGACGGGCATTTTCGTACAATTTCCAATTTTCTTTAATCCTATTTCCAATGAGTAAGAAATGATTGACTAGTCAATATTATTTAAAAGTAATTCCAAAAATTAAAATTAGACGAACCTTAATTGAAATGCTAAGTAGAATATCCAGGAGAATGTTTTTCAGGTACCTTTATCAATTTTTAGAATTATGATAACCGAGCTTAGTAGACGAACCTGTTTCTTAAAATGATGAAAATAATTTCATAATGTGTTATGTTGGAAAGAAATGTAAAAGTATTTCATTTCGTTTCATAGAATTGATAGCAGGTAGTCGATAAGGAGATGAAGTGAAGAAAATTTCTAATGAATTAAAATTACTCAAAACATTCTGCTTTATCTATCAATTTTGCATTTGTTCATTTTTATATCTATTTGGAAAAATAAAAAAAAATATTGTAATAGTTAAACTTCACTTTGACATGCTGACTGTCACGAAGTTTGCTTATAATAAATCATCACATTTTTGGCTATTTATATGTTTGTTTGAATAATTATCTAATTCAAAATAAAAGAGCACGAATTTAAGAGTTTCTAGTAAAATCATTATTGACCATTTGGTAATCTTAAACAACAAAAAAAAAAGAAGAAAATTCAAAATTTATTGAAAACACAAAAATAAAGTTTTAAATTGGTTCCTCAAATATAATTCATTAAATTTATGCAAAGAAATTATATCCAATGAGATAAATGTTACATGTTATATATGAATCAACAAAATTTTAGATGAATTGAGAATATAAAAAAGAAATTAATAATTGATCAGAATATTTCAAATATCTCATATTTTTTAAAATTTAATAACCACCAGGAAGGGAAAAAAAGTGAAAAGAAAAATCAGCTTTCCTACATGAAAAGTAGAAAAGAACATTACGCAATAAACTTTAGATAACAATTAACTTCTGAATGCACAATATGATGTTAGAAGGGTCTTCGAATGAGCATTTTTATATTTAAATGAGAATGGGTATAGAATATTAAATTCTTGTGATAGAATTTTCAATGAAATTGAATACAGACGCCCAATAAACTGGGTCGAGGTCTCCATAAATTGCAGAAAAAGTTTGTCAACTAAAACTTTAATAATTTTGTAGCCAAAAGAAAAGTGAAGAGTTTTGTACTGTTTTTAATAAATTTGTACGATGTCGAGGAATAGAATTTTATTTCTGGTTTTAATAGCTTATTATCAATCATAAAAATAATTTAAGTTTGTTGATAGATAGACAAAAAGAAATCATTTTTCATTTGATCTTTGTTGCAATGTTTAATAAAATTACAAAATAGGAAATCAAGTGAAAACAATAAATAAGATGATGGCCTTTAGTTAGTTTAATAGGAATAAATTTTTTAAGTTTTCCCTTTTCGAAAAAATGGACGCGATTGTCATTAAAATTTTTTAAATACGTGATGAGATCAGGAGCTTTTAAAAGGAAAGAAAATGAAATGAATTGACAAAAAAATAATATTTTTCCAATAAATTCCTAAGAAATCTGCTTTACATGTATCAACTCCCAATGTAAAATTTAAATATAAAGCTAAAACGAAGGCATGCGAATGGATTTGCTACGTAGGGATTGTGATAGGTGCTAAATGATGATAAATCCGAACATTAAATAAGAGATTTGCCTTTCAGTGGAAGTCATTGGGAATGCCACAAGTCAGTAAGTAAATGACGAAAGAAAATAAAAGACAAAAATGCTTAATGATGAATGCTTACATGCATTTAGTCTCATCAAATAACACGTTCAAAAGAAATTGATAAATTAATAATCAAATCATTAGCAGTAAATTTTTTTGATGAAATTAAATAAGAAAAATTATTAAAGAATTTCAGTTTCTATTGCCAATTTATGAATGTTTAGTAATCAAACTTCTATGTGAGGAAATCTGCAGATTTTCTTTGAAATATGAGTCTCATGAAAGTAAAACTTATGATTACGGTGAGGAAATGGAAAATGGAAAATTATCTAAATCAAAACAAAATTCTGTGACGACATATTTTAAAGATTTTCTGGAGAATGTTTTCTTACAAAATTATCTATGCATGAAAATTTCTCCCTTTTCTGTCTTTAATAAATAAATGAACTTTCTCAAATTTTTAGAATTCTAACTTTCTTCTTAGCTTTGATGTTAAAGTGAAAAAAAAACAAACTTTAAAATATTTATGAAGTTAAAATGGCTTAAATATTGCATTAAAATGTTTATTCTCAAATTAAAATGTTGCTAAATGTAAAGAAAGAAAAAGTCAAATAAAAAGAATAAAATATTAGATAAAATGCATTTTGATTTAGATCATTCAAGTCGATCGGTCATTGAATATTTCGCGATATTGAAAACTTAGGCGAAGATCGAACTTTGCATTGGAAGAAATATTCGACATGTGCATATGCTTATGGTACATTGGTTAGTGAAATAAATTTCTTATAGCTGCAAAATTAAAATTTTAATTCAAGAAAAAAACCACTATATTTAATTTTTCAGTATTAAGTGATCATAAGTGATGACCAATACGAAGATACGAGCCAGCGAAGACGAGAAAAAATGAAAAAGAATAACAGACGATGAGATTCACATGTTTGTTGTTTCTTTCACTTTACTGCCGTCGAAAAGCATATGCGAGCATTGGCTGCTATCATTTCTGCCCGCCCGTTACTAACCGGACGAAAAACAGTTTGTTTTCAAAATATTTTCTCATATAAGCATTTCGCTGAAAACAGACTTATAGAAACGCCGTTCTTCTCGTGGGAAAAAATGAAATCGCTGCACGATGTTTTCTCACTTTCTCGTTTTAGTTGAGTTTGATGTCCATAAGGCAAGAGTAAATGAGACTCAGATTTGAAAAAATATTGCTTTTAAACCGAACGGAGAGAAATAATAAACTTGTGACATCAACAAAAACATTTACATCGAAATCGCAAACTTCAATCGATTTTACATGACAGACTTAACTGCATTTATGTGCAATTGCTACTAGCTTGCAATGAGCTTTATTACTTTTTCAAGTGCATTTAGCAAGTAATATTGACAACATGATCTCCTAATCGATTGCTGTAAGTTTTTTCATTTTTCTCGATGAATTTTCCCAACCTTAAACGAAAGTTTCTTGCGGTTCTGCCGCGGAGCGTCTAAATTTTACGGCTGCGGCGAACTCCGTTCACAGCGAAAAGTTTTCCACTTTAAGTGTAGTACATTTGGAATAATTCGCGGCTTGATGTTTTTTGAATACCAGGCGAACATGTTTTGCAGCACATGGATTGAAATTAAGAGATCACGTCATTTAACTCATTTGTTTGGAAATCAGAAGAAACTTCTTCCCGGTGTTATTCTGGTATTTCCTTCATTGTGCGCATAAACGAGAAGATTTTTTGAAGCGTCGACGCGCGTATAAAGCACAGACAGTAGACCATTCTGTTCATCGAAGTTTTATCAGAGAGGGAAAAAACAATGTCAAGGGAATGATCCAAACAATTGTGACATTGAGATGATGGCATTGAGACCAAGGATTTCTCAGGGTGAAATTCTATTTTTTCCATTTGTGTTCTACGACGCTCGCGCATTATTCGCAGCATTTAACAGAGGGGGAAAAGAAAAGAAAGATCCTTGAGAACGTTAAGAACTTCAGTGATACCGGGTTTCAAGAACATTTCAGCGGCTGCTCTCTGTTTCAAGTTACGGATTGCGACTTAACAATATGCCAGAAATCTGAAAGATTCCGAAGAGAAAGAATACTATTGAAATCATTCGTAAAAATCGCGCCCCATCCACGAAGAGTCTATTTTTTCACTTTCGTTTTTTTCTTGTTCAGTCTTCTTGCTACTTAGGAAGAGGCGCCCATGAAAGTGAACGTATATGAAAAAGCAAACCGTTCACCAAATCGAAAACTTTTACTAAACTCTGCAAAGCGTGTCGACTCAACTCAATTGAGTAAAGTTTTAAACAAGTCTTATTTCCATCCAATGTATTCTTCACTGCTTTAAGTGTTCAGCTCTTTATTCGAACAATAAATTGTATTGGATTGTGCATAGACTCGTCCAAGCTTCTTTGGCGCTATACTTGTTGTCCTTGGATGAAAAATGAAATGAACTAACAGGCAGCGATAAGATGTAGCACATGGTGCACCAGTAATTGAATGAGAGCGACTTCGAAAACCAAATAAAATTCGTCATCTCCCTGAGACTTCGCTTACACTTAGTTAGTTTTACTCTGATAAATGTACAAGCTTAAGTTTATTTTAATTAGTCACTTCTCCCTTTACAATTATTTTGATGTGTAAAGGTATCTCTAATATTAATTTAAGATTGATATAAGGTTTTATGAGTCACTATTTGTAATTTGTATATTTTTCAATTTATTTTAGATTGAAATTGCTATGTGAACAGCGCCATCTATGTTTTTGTGTATACACAAGCTACATGAGATGGCGCTGTGGAATGATAAAGAGAGAAACGCTTCACTGATTTTAACGCTACATAGAACTAAAAGATCAAACTAAATATTTTCAAATTTATGCTTGCATGCATGCTTTTATCAACGTATACATGCGTTTGACACCCTAAATGCGAAAATTTCTTCTATTTTCACTGACAATATTGGTGATGCAATCACAATAAAAGTTTAATTATTTTAAATGTTTTATATTACATAATGAACGCTAAATCTAATCGATGCAATATGACAAAAAATCGTATTTATCAACTTTTGTACACAAGTAAAACGAAGAATAAAAAATTCATGAAATGAAAGTGGGGAAAATGTTCTCACGCAACTAAGATCAGAAGCAATCATTCGTTGTTGAGAGGTTTGGAGATACAAGTCAAACGTGTTGAATTTTTCTTTTTTTTAAGTTTGAGATAGGAAAAGCATGACAAAATTGTGGAGAAGAATTTTAGTGTTGTTTTCGATATTATTCGTGATTAATATTCCTGTGCGCGTTCACTCAACTTCAAATGATGAACTTCACTCAAATAGCTCGACAGTCGCACGAAGTCGAATGAAGCGTTATCTCATTTTTCAACCGGGAACAAGACTTTTCGTAGGCAAACAATTTTCCGCGAAATTTATCACATTAATGCATTACATAAAGTTTTGTGTTTTGTATAATCCAGTTTCGTGTCAACACTAAGGATAATGTCATAAGAATCAACGAAATTTGGGCTCATGGTTTTGGCTTTCGTGCTAATATCGATCTTCTTCAGCCACAGCGTCCTAAGCGTAGTCTTCGGCGAAGCGAAGTATATGAAACGCTCAAAGAATTGATTAACCAGTTGGTGCACGTTCTTGATATATACAGCACCATTCGGAACAATTTTTATGCTCTATTTTTCTCCACAGGCACGGCTTCAACGGAACAGCCTGCATATTAAAGACATTCTGTGATGCTTCAAAAGAACTTACACAAAAAAGCGGAATGCTTTTTAAGCTGTTTAAATTAATTTTTACGTAAGTACATTTTAAAAGCAATTATTCTAAAAGAACTTTAACTAAACCGCAAGGATGAACTGTAAAAAAAAACATAGAGAAAATTCAATTAAAGTGCCTTGAGATAAGGCTCAAGTTGTTTGGACAGGCCCTTCAACCCTTTTCATTTCTTTTTCCTTTTAACACGGATTTTTTTTCATTCTCTTATTTGCCTGAAAGCAAAACGAAAGAAAAACTTTCATTATCATGAAATTTTGTGCAAAAAAGCTTGATTATAGGGAGGTAGAGGCAAGAGCTTCCGGAAACATTTTCTACAGTGAAAATTATTCCTTTTAATTAAAATTCACTTCATCATTCACCTCCATCCATGAATCAATCTCCACGACGAACGATGAGCCGTTAAAAGTGGCAAGTCTTCATCTTTTTCATCTTTGTTTTCTCAGCCTGGCCTCGCATTAGGTAGAAATAAATAAAAGAAGATAATAATGAAGAGAAGAAGAAAAACAAACGAAAAGTGTGGAAAGTGGAAAGGCAAGTTGTTCTCATGCCTTCCACGTGTCCAAAGTTTCAAAGGAGAACAAAGAAAAAGAGCTTGTTGACTGATATTGTAATTAAAGTACCTAAATAAGCATCAGCAGTTCAACTGATGTTCAGCCAGACAGGTTCATCTCCTTCTTGTGAATAATTTATTGCTTGTAAGACAAAATCTTCTTTGTGTAATCAAAACAAATTCAAAACAAAGTAAAATCTTCTCCATGTCATATTCTTGTGAATATTTCTTTTGCCGTCATAAGCAATAGCTTTTTAATGAACCTAAATCTCTTGTAAATCTCGTCCATCAGCCGGTTAATCTAGAACGATGAGAAATGTTCTTATTTCTCCCATTACTTTATAATTCTTTGAACATTTTTCATGAAGTTAAAAATGACTATAAGGTTTTTCATTCTTTTCCTCTTCAATCAAATTTAATCTCATAACCGTAGACAACCTAGCACAGATGACAGATTAACAGCAACCGATGATCGAAAGGATTCATATTGGACGTCAAACAATTGTGATGAATTCACAAGGCAATGTCCATTATGGTTATTAAAACTGACACCTTATACTGACATTTAAGTAAATCCCATCGAAGCTGCAATCATCCATAAATATAAAATTCATGAGAAATCACTTGAAAACTTTAACACAAATAAAAACATTTTTAAATCTTTTGAGATTTTTAAAAACACATTCAACTTTTTTAAGAGAATGTTTATGAAGTTCAAGTGTCGCGTAACTAAATAAAATCAATAAATTTAAGAAAAAAAAAGAGTTGACTTTGTACTTTGATATTTTGCTGTCGGGACATTTTTTGTTTGTTATTCGCAGCACATATTTCAGAGTATGTAATGTAATATTTTAAATTCTGCATATTTATTAACATATCCATCTATATTTAAATTTTCCTACGTTTTGAACTGAAGATTTAGTAACAAAGTTTTCAGAAGGGTAGAAATTTTAGGAAAAAAAATTCAAATCAAAATGGTTTCCAGCTGACTATTTTGTTTTCATATCAAAAATGTTTCTTCTTCATAAATATTTAAAGAATTTCTACATTGTGCAATGAAGCAGAAGCTTCATGAAAGATCTTTGAAAGCATCTCAGAACGTTTATTATTATGTAGTTCTGTTGTTGAAAGGAATTTCATGCCATGCTCTTAGTCTCATCATTTACCTTTCTTTCAGATCTAAATAAAAAAAAAAACTTAATAATTAATTCAAATATAACTTAGCATCCACTGGAGATATCCTCAGCAGTAAAAAAATAAAATGTACGGTGATGATAATAAACTCAACTCCTTAGCGTCGCACTATGCCGTAATATAATCATCTGTGACATTATTTCTCTCTTAAAAGAACTTCAGTTTATAACACTTCGTGTTGTGTACTTTAGTTTCATGTTTTTTATTTCTTTAGAAAACTTTTTCTTTGTGAAACTTTTTTAAAAATAAACTGAAAGTAAACTCTACATCTTAATTTATCTCAAGAATTAAAAAAATAAAAGTTCTTGGATTATTTATTTCTTTTTTTCCTCATTATTTTATAATTATCTAGATGTTCTGAGTACCCAAATAATTACTGCAAGTAATTATAAATTAATTGAATTAGAGGAGAATTGGAATGCAGAAGATTTAATATTAATTTCTCAGAAACATTTTTTTACAAACAGTTATTCTAATTATAATTTGATATTGTATTTTTCATCAGTCGTTTCAATATGAAATTCTCAACATAAAAGGTAGACATTTTATGTTATTATAAATTAAATATATCTCAATAGATTCAATCCTCCTACAATAATATAGCACATCAAACAAAAATTACTTCATTTCATGAGGATGTTTCAAACAAATATTGATATCAAATCATATATCAATATGTTTATGCTTGATGTGTATTGCTGCATGTAATTGCTGTTCTCAACCCTCAAAGCATTAGAAATTCCCTTGTCATGTTAGCGAAACTATCGTATTTTGTTGTTTTGAACAATGCAAAAAGTTGAAAAACCATCGAATCATCATCATCATCGTCTTGCTGGAAGCGTATATGATGCTAAATGTTATAACGCTATTTAATTAACAACCTTTTTTTACTGTCGATCTTTTAACTGTTGATTTTGGGAGTATGGAATAATCGACATAGAAATGTTTTTGTATGCTATCTAACCAACTAGAACGAATAAATGAGTTGGGGAAAATGATTTTCGACTGAACCAATTATATTGACCAAAAGTCAATTCTTCCATTAATCTCATCACACCATCTTCATGTTATTATCAAACAAAATCTGTATCACTTGTCAATGATGCTGTTGATGTATCATTTCTTCTTTGGATTCTTTTGAACTCTGAAACATTCAGCAACGCTAAATTTTTTTTTGTTTATCCCCAAAGATTAACCTACATCATATGATCCAGCTCGATGTTTGTTAGCATTTCAAAGTTCATCGACTTGTGTTCTCCCCATGAGAATGTTGTCCTAAAATCATTTTGATGTAAACAGTAAACAGAGCGTAAATTGTGTGAAAACAAGTGATTCACAGTAGAAAAAAATATTCTTTGTGGAATCTAACAGAACACTTCTAATTTCTTCTGAACACAAAGAGAGAAAAATATCCCACTAGACTGACTGTTCTATTTTTTATCGCTTTTGAAGCTAAAGCCATGTTTCAGTTGTGTATAAATTTTCGATTCTTGTTTTCTTGCTCTTCTCACAACAGAAATAAAAAGTTTTTTTGAGTGCAGTTTAATGAAAAGTATTTTCTGTGCTGGGAGTGAATAAAAAACTGTTTGAGAAGGATTTTTGTAACTGTTTCAGCTTTGAATACAAAAAAAAGATTCTAACAAAAATCAATGTTGCAATTTTACTTGAAAAGTTCAATCCCATGGAATAAAAAATAAAAAGCAGTAATTGTTTAATAGCTTTTAATTAAACGCAAAACTAAAGCACAACAGTGGAAAATAAAAAAACAAAAACTTTTTACGGAGGCCCCACCCTAGGGTGACGGGCAACCGTATTGGATTTGCCCAAAAATTTCAAAAAAT